>PVJX010013909.1:0-46118 GCA_004027295.1 Dolichotis patagonum
CTTTCACTATTTTTATCAATTCTTCTTTTACCTGGGCAAGTATTTCTGATTTGAATTTCTCCATAGCTTTCCCTATTTGCATATTTATTTCATTTGATATCATTTCAGACATTTCAGGTGTATGGCTTCTTTTTTCTTCTATGTACACAGCTTCTAAGCTTTCTTGGGGAGGGCTAGAGCTTTGAGCCTGCCTTTTGGTTTTTCCTTTTGTCATTTTTCTGTATTTCCTTGCTTTGAGCAGTGTTCCATTGCTTTCTCTGCATGTGTGGTGAATTACCTCTTGCACCCTCAGTTCCTGGGTGGGGCAGTGGCTCCCCCACAGGCTCTTGGCTTCCTCACAGGGTCCTAACTCCCCTCTGTGGGCTCCTGGCTCCCTAAGTTGTAAGGCGGATGCTGGGCATCATCAACCCGGGGCCTGTGGAATCTCAGGCAGGCCAGGCCACCATGCTTTTTCCCAAGCAGGTCTCCAGGAGGTTCCCTGCAAGTGAAGGGTGGGCCTACAGGTCCCAAAGAGTCAGACCAAAATGCTGGTTTCTACAAAGTTCTCGGTTCCAAACAGACCTGGTTGAGATGCCAGTTTCCACAAAGTTCCCAATCCAAACAGCCCAGGCCTCTCTGCAGGTCTGGGAGGCTCCTGGTCCCAAAGAGTCAGGCCATGATGCTTGTCTCTGGGAGACTTCCTGCGGGTGTAGAGCGGGGCTACGGGCCCAAAAGTCCTGGCCAAGATGCCGTTCTCCAGGAAGTTCCCTGCAGATAAAGGGCGGGCCTACCAGTTCCAAACAGGCCGAGATGCTGATCTCCACAAAGTTTCCATCCAAACAGCTGAGGCCACTCTGCAGGTCCTGGAGTTTCCTGGTCCCAAAGAGTCAGGCCGCAATGCTGTTCTCTGGGAGATTTCCTGCCTTCTTTCTTCCTTTATGGACTTCAAATCTGCAATGGAGCTTCAGGACCAAATGTGTACCCAAAAATGAAAACTTTGGTCCAATTGATGAATGTCATCTTCTTTCTGACACATCAGGGAACTGCTGTCCCAGGAGAACCTTTTTTGTGCTTTATCCTGGAATGGTGGTTGATGTGGAGAAATTCAAAGTTTTACAAGCAGGTCAACAAGTCAATTTAAGAAAGCGTTTCTTTCCACCATTTTCTTGTTCTGAGGATTCTTACAGAGAGAGCAATCTGATATCTTGGAGATATCAAGAAAGAAATTAGGGTAAAATGAGGACATTGTATACTTGAGAATCTAAGTAGTCATGTGAGAAAATGTGATAACAGAAAACCACACAATTTACATAATTTAATGTCTTGACCAGTTATGTATCAGACGTGAAAAATATCACAAAGATTTCCCTTTCTTATCTATTTATGCATAAAACAGTATTCCCAGGATAAAAATTCCAAGTACATGTCAAAAAAAGTATAAGATATCCTAAATAAAATTTGTGTGATGTCTGGTTTATGCAGCTATGTCCAAATCACTGGGGGGTTTTTGTTTTTTGTTTTTTGTTTTACTAAAACAAGACAGACACCACTTTAACTATTCTTTCATTCATCAGTTTTGTTCCCTGCCATAATTCATCATTCTAGAGTCACATTACTCTTTGGAAACAAGGATATAAAATAATCTTGAAACTTTTCTGTTGAAAGGTATCCAATAACTTTCCACTAGCATCAAGATAATATTTAAATTTCTTACAAACAAAGATGCTATAAATGCTCATGAACTTATGTGTTAACAAACATCAATTTATCGTATACACTGGGCTGCTTGTGTATGCATGTATTTATAATACCATGTAATTTGTTTTGTTGATACTACAGAGTATATATATATATATATATATATATATATATATATATAAAATATACATTTAATTTAATACACATTTAAATATACATTTAAAATGTGTAGTGTTGAATAACTATTAAAAGAATTTATCCAAAATACTATAATTTTTGTGCTTCCTATTGCATGATAGAAACAATTTATTTTTGTGTTTCCCAACATTTGATATTTTCTTATGGATTTTAACCATTGTTTAGTGTAGGTGGGTATTTATGACATTTAAACAAATAGTGCTTAGGAAATAATCAGCTGGAATAAAAAATATTGAATCAATAATACTTAGTCAATATTATTTATTGAACCAAGGTTAATGGATTTAAACAAGGTGCATACAAAAGAAGCTCAATATCATATTTAGTTTAGTAATTTTTTAATTAAACTCTGAAATTAAGGGCAAACTATATTGAAATTCTTGGCACTCTGTGAAAGAGTGTAAATAGCACCTATAGCCACTGAAAACACATTTTAAAACAATATGTGTATTTTCAGGATATACCATTTATCTTATTCTAGCTCCTCCTAGACAAGCTCTTCACCTGGTGGAACCACAACCAGGCCTGTGTGTGAGGGCTACATTCATTCCACTGGGTTGACATCCTTTTCTGGCATTACCCAGACCAATTCCTGTGGATGTTCTTGGCTACTCACATGCTATCTGTGTAGTGTAGGTCGCACTCTGGCCTGTGACGACTCTACCCTAAAAGTCTCATGTGTATCTATGAAATATTGATAAAAAATATTATATTTCACTACTTCTTACTCTTCACTATTATTTTATTTCTACATAATATTCTTCTTTCTTAGCTTCCTTCTCCTCTCTTTTCTCTTTCTGAAAAATCAAGAATAAATGCCTTTGGGATGCCTTAGCAGAATAATATTGCCTCTATGTATGAGAGTGAAGAGGAGAGGCATTGTGGTCCAGAGCAGGTCAGCATGTTTCAAGCAGAGTAGGCAGGGTCACTTGGTGTATGGATGTTACGGTTTGTGCATAGATGTACCCCAAAGCCTCATGTAGATATAAGTTGGGCTTTGTCAGAAGTGGGTGAATCTAGAGTGTGTGACTGATCTATGGTACAATGTTGAGATTAAAGTGTTAGGATTAAGGTTGGTGATTACTAAATTGGTACACTGATTAGACTGACACTGCCCTAATCCCAGTAACTTGGATACAATAAAAAGGTCAGAAAGTGGCTTGTCTTCTCCCTCCTTAGTTGTTTTTGCTACCTGCTGCCCCATGGGCTATTCTCTGTGAAGCCATCCTGCTTCAGACGCAGTTAATTATGAACGGAAAACTTTACAAACCAAACTGTGAGGTAAATGAAGCTTTCCTATCTTAACTTGTTAGTGTTAGGTGTTTTGTCTCAGCAAGAGAAATGTAACAAAGATAGTGGAGTGTTACCCAACTAAATTGGTAAGTTGTAAGAGAAGTTTGAAGATGCAGGCAAGCAAAGAAAAGCCAACCCTAATAGTATAAAGTGTGAATATATAAATAGTTACTCAAAGTTTTAGTAATTGTGTAAAAAACTAAAAGGCAATGTGCTTTGCCATTTTTTATGTTTGCCCAGTTTTATCGAGTTATAATTGATAAGTAAGAACTTAATATATTTATGGCGTTAAATGTGTGTTAATATAGAATGTAAGATGATTGCTGCTTGCAAGCTAGTTAGTATAACCCATAGCTCACATAATTACATTCTGTATATAAGAGCTAAATATACCTAAGATGTACTCACAGAAAATGTCAACTATACAACACTTTATTATTAATGACTTAATTATTCATTTAATCTCCAGAATTTATTTAGCTTATCTAACTGAAACTTTGTACCATTTGACCAGTATCTCTACAATTCCCCCATCACCCAGTCATGGAATTCACCACTCTACACTGTTTCTATGAATTTAAATTCTTTAGACTCACATATAAGTGAAACTATGTAGTAGTTTTCATTGTGTGCCTTGCTTATTTCACTTAGTATAATGCCTTTGTATTCATCTATGTGTCTATATGATCATTATGTATATCTAAATTGTAACAATAAAATTAATAGAAAAAGTAAAAAGTATTTTCTCAACAATACTGTCATGGTTTATGTCGGTGGCCCCCAGGCCTCATGTATTTGTATTGTGCATTTGTGATTGGTTCACTGTCTAGTGCTTGGATTGGTAGTGTCAGTGCCACACCCTTCTAGGGGTGGAACCAGGATGTGAAGTAATGGCAGAAAGAAGCTGTGTCTCCCTGTCTTGCTGGTTTCTGCTTGCTGTTTGCAGCCACCATGAACTGCAGCCCTGCCATGACACCTTGCCTTGGAGGCAACTGAGTATGCACTGAAACCACCAAAAACTGTAAGAAATAAACCTTTCCTTTTCCAACTTTGGGCATCAAGTATTTTGTCTCAGTGATGAGTAAAAAGTAACTAAGACAGAATTTGGTACCTAGAGTGGGGTCACTGCTGTGGCTATACCTGACCATGTTTTTTGAGAGGCTTTGGAAATGTCTTGTAAGCAGAGTTTGGAAAGGTTCAGAATTGTCACCTGGCTACATAGAGCTGGAGCAGCTGAGGCTGTTCTGGTCAGATCTCAGGAGACCAGAAGGCTGATAGAAAGCCTGATAGTAAAGACCAGGTTTCTGCTGGGAAGGAGGACTATATTGGTTGTTGGACTCCCTATGATGTGTGTTTTGTCTTGGCAGAAAGTTTATCTGCATTTTGCTCATGCCCAGAGACTTTGCCTGAGACTGAGATTAAGGGTAATGTACTGTTTAATATGGCAAAAGAAATTTCAAGGCAGTCAAATGTTGAGGTGGTGGCATGGCTATTATTGGGGGCTTTTAGCCAGATCTATGTTGCAAATCAAGAGCAAAGAGCCCAGCAGGATAATTTAAAACCCTGTGAGTTTGGCCAGAAGGAAAACTCCAGTAAAGCTGTGGATTGTAAAGATAGTGCTGAGACTTTTATTGCTGAGAAGAAACAGAGAGATAAGAAAGATGACCAAGGGGCATCTCAGGAAGAAGCAGCTCTCCACCATTTGCAGCCCCAAAACTGCAAAAATGAAAGAATTTTCTCAGATGAAAAAGCTTCAGAACACCATGCTTCAGAATGGCACAGGAGGCCACATGAGGTTCCAGAATGGCGGCAGCCACATGAGGTTCCAGAATGGTGGCAACATAGAAAAGCTCTTCTTCACAATCAGGTAAAGAGAGCCCAGCAATCCAGGCACTGGACCCCTATAGCCAAGAGAGAGAAAAGCCTGGCTACAGCTCCAGCTGGCAGCAGAACTTGGTGGCATCCACATGGTGCTTATTTTAGGTGCAAGGATAATGCATAAATTCTGAGGGTAAGGTTTCCACCTTGATTGCAAAGGGTTTTGGAGGTCAAGCAGTGTGTCCCCAAGAGGGCAATATGTAAAGATGTAAGTGTGAAGCCAAAGGTGCAATGGAGACCCCAGAAGTTTGGAAAATACAAGAACATGGATCATCCAAGGAAAGCTGCAAAAACTGAGCAGAGAAGGTTTAAGAGAAAAGCTGTGGGGGCTGAAATCCCTGGAAGTGCCATGGGGGTGGAATCACCTAAGCCTTTTGGAGTTTGCAACTAGATTTCTTTAAATGCTGAGCATGGAACTCTAGGATTTAATGTTCACCCCACTGGATGTTGGACTTGCTTTGTTTCCAATGCTTTATGTCCCCCCATTTGTAAGTTTCGGAATGGTGATGTTTATTTTGTGCCTTTGCATTTCAGAAATGTTTAATCTTGTTTTGCTTGTACAGGGGATTACAGTTAAGAGTCTGCCATAGATATTGGAGACTTGAGACTTAGACTTGTCAGTAATGCTGAAAATGTTAGGACTTTGGCAACTCTTGGAGATGAACTAAATGCCTTTTGTATAAAGGTTGTACATGAGTATTTGGGGGCCAGTGGTTGAATGTCATGGTTTATGTCAGTGGCCCCCAGGCCTCATGTATTTGCATTGTGCCTTTGTGATTGGTTCATTGTCTAGTGCTTGGATTGGTGTGTCAGTGCTACACCCTCCTAGGGGTGGAACCAGGATGTGTTGTAATGGCAGGAAGAAGCTGTGTCTCTCTCTCTCTTGCCAGTTTCCACTTGCCATTTGCAGCCTCCATGAACTGCGGCCCCGCCATGCCACCCTGCCTTGGAGCCAACTGAGTATGGACTGAAACCTTAAAAACTGTAAGAAATAAACCTTTCCTGTCCCAACTTTTGGCATCAAGTATTTTGTCTCAGAGATGAGTAAAAAGTAACTAAGACAAATCCAAAAAATAAAAAAAAAGCCAAACGCTTTTCCTCTGTTAGCGAGTTTGAATATTGTGAAAACCAGAATTCCAAAATTCAAAGGAATTTGAACATTAGTATTACAGTACAAAAGGGAAATAATAGCCCTCAACTCATAGCTCTCAACTGATATTCTATAGTCAAATTACAGATGAATTAAAATACTTTTTAAAGATTACTTTCAACCTATATGTATGTAGTATACATGAAGCACAATGCATTATATGTTTATACTTGGGTCCCACCTCCACGATTATGTACATATAAATATTCCAACACTTGAAAAAATCAAAATCCTTACATACTTCTGTTTCCAAATATTTCTGATATGGTATGTCCTACCCTACCAACTCATATTTCCACTCAACCAAGTTTCCCTTCAGTTATGGTTTGTGTCTAGATGTCCACAAAAAGCCTCATGTGATCATACACTTTTTATTTTCAGAGTTGGCTGAATCTATACTGTGAGATTGATTTGTAGTACAATCCTGGGATTAAGGGTGCTGGAATTAAGGTAGGTGACTGATGGAGCAGTCCACTGATTGCATTAAGTGCTCTCTTTCACTCTCTTTCACACACAGACACTCCTTTTTTGGCTGTCTTCTACTGCCATGTCTGGTTACCCCTCTGCCATGTGCCAACCTGCTTTTGAGGCAATATAGAACGAAACCACTACAAACTGTGAGCTTAATAAACCTTTCCTCTTTTAACCTTAGTTGCTGGGTATTTTTTTCTCAGCAACAAGAAAAGTAACTAAGATAACTTCTGTCTACATCTTCAAAAATATTTGTAATCCTTTGTTTTTGATAATATCCATTCTAAAATTTGTGAAGTGATAGATCATTGTATTGGTTTTCATTTTGCTCATGACCAATGATAAAGAGAATTTTAACTTATAAAAGTATGTCTAAACTGATGCACAATGAACTAAAAATCATACATATTTATGTAATGTCATGATATTGTGGTATGTGTATGGTAATGGTAATGCTTAATTCATGTTTAGCGTATCTATCTTCTCAAAATTGTATTTCTTTAGGGGAAATCTTCAAAATTATTTCATTTACTTTTTAAAATATGCAATTCATCATTGTTATCTGTACTACCTGAAGCCCATTTTTAAGTCTACTGTTAAGAACTGTTTCTTCAGGTCCCATTTGCCCATTTTTTTTATCAGATTATTCATTTTATTTCTGTTGAGTTGTTTATTTGTATATTTTGGATATTCATGTATAATTTGATATATGATATGTAAATATTCTTTTCCCATATATGTTACTTCTTGAAAAACTTGATCTTTATTTATTTCTATTTTATTAGCTGATTATCATGCAAAGAGTCTGAAAATCCATGGAAAGCACATTGTTCCCAAAAAAGTATAGCAAAATATACATTTTAAACAGCCTATTTATTTATAAAATCACAAACCATCTTAGCAATCAATGCAAATGGGATATTTTAATTGTTAGAAATCCTCAAATAAATTACCCTGCAATGTATTCTTAGAATCAAAGTTAATTTGATTCCAACATTATCATATGTTACACTCCAGAGAATCATGTACAATAGTACAACATTTTACATCCCATTTTTTTAATTTCTTGTGACCAAACATGTTCTAAAAAAATACTAACTGAAAAACTCTAGAAGCAAATTATTCACAACCTTAAAATACAAAATTTCTGCATAGTCACATGAAATCTCATATTTTCTTTCTTCACTTAGATCAAGGTATAAATCATGCCTTTGTCTGGCTTATTTGTACCGTACATACTACTTAGCCATCTGTTGTTTAGCAATCAGCTACACACAAAAAAACTCAGTGCTTGGTACTTACCATTTCAGGTTTCTAGTTTTTCATCTTGGAACATAAATTCCATGTATTATAGAGGACTAGTGTAATGAAAAAATCCACCCATTGTGTGTAAAAGTGAGGGGTTCTCTAGTTTTGTATTTATACATTCTTAAAGACTAGCTGTAATTGTGAAGTTATTTGACATTTAAATCAGAAATAATTATTTATCATTATAAATACAAATGCATATTCACAAAATAGAAATTGGAAGAAATAAATATTTCATTAAACTGAGAATTCTTAAAGAGTAATGTAAACACTAAAATATATTTAAAATACCATTAATTTGTAGTTTTGATCTCTTTCATTTAAAATGAAAATAAATACAAACAGACATGGTCTCTGTACACTGAGCATAAGTTTCCTAGTGAAAATCATCTTTTCTTTATTATATTTTGTACTCATGCCTGAAATGCATCATTGAATTCAGGAGAAGCAGAGGACAATCTTGAAATGCTAATTAGAGCTGTAGTCAAGTAATAATGAGAGAGGATTTCAAGTGCAAGACCAGGAAACTATGGCAATAGGTGTGACTTAAGTAGTGGGCATTTCTGCCTAGAAATTTTCAGAAACCAGGTATACAGGGTTGTACTTGGATTGTGATAAATCTTTGTAAATTTCATTTACTCTATGTATTTTAATAGAGTTAAGGGGAAATGGTATATTGTATAGCACTTGAGTAAATTATATAAGGTAAACCACCTACTAAATTTATGACTAGCTTTTTAACATTATAAGAAGGCTGCCTGGTTGCAGAAGAAATTTTGGCCTTTGGCAAAGAATTTATATTCTCTCAAAGCTAAGGGAGTTTGGGCAATCTGAATGATGTGAGTGAAAAAGATTGAGGTGGTCAAGAATTATTTTATTGTGAATGAGTTTATGAGCTTTGCACAGTGGCAGTATCATAGCCAATGAGGTTTATCCAAGGCATGATTATTGCTAAGTGAATGAGTTTATATAACTTTTTATATGTCTCAGGAATATTTGTGGATTTTTCATTAATTGCATTTTAATATTTTTTGTATGCTTTGGAGTTGGTTTTGGAGGAATTATTGAACTTATTTTTCTTTCTTTACCTATATAAAAGAAGATGTGAGTCCACTCTTGATGTTTAATAAAATACCACAAACTGTTATCCTAAACAATAAAAATGAATTTTCTCACAATGCCTGTAGTTCAAGTCCAAAATCAGAGTCTATCAGTGCAAGTACTCGTGCAGCCTCTGCTTTCCAATGTTAGGCGTCTCTTTCTCCTCAAGTAACGTTATTTCTGTGCTTACACAGCACTCATATATCTCTGTATGTCACATTGCTTTCTCACAGTGAAACAAGAACAGAGTATTATGTCAATATTTTTTAATGTACTTACTTTTTAAAATTTATTTTACAATATTGTGACATTTGAAGTACTAGGATTTAAGACTTCAATTTAAAATTTTGGGTGGAGATACAATTCAGTTAATGTAAGATTAATCTTTTTGTCTTTGGTATAGATATTTTATAATAATTATCATTTATTTTGGATTTTAATTAAATTCCTCCCAAGTGTATATTTAGTGTTGATATTGATCAGCTATAGAATCTAGATAAATTTTACTGTTATATGAGCGTGCATAGGATGATATGATCACAAAATACAGGGAAGGATTAAATTAAAAATATTTATCACATCAAAAGATACATTGCCATTAATGTCCTCCCAAACATATCTCATTGGGTTTGAACAAACATCCCATTGTTCTTTCACTTACTTAAACAGCTCTGGAGGCCTATGTCAGTGTCTTAAATTTTACTGTCATGGATCATGTCAAAATTTTCATTTTTGATGGTCATTTTGACTTTGAGGAAGTCTCAAGGTGCCAGATCTGGCAACTAAGGTGAATGGAGATATTCTGTGGTATTTTCGAACCCATCTCCTGTTGAATGATATTTGGTAGTCAAAGTCATCATATTTTTCACCACAATTCATAAAGACACTCAGGATAGAGAACTTGCAGAGCTGTTCTTGTAAAGTGACTAGAACAACAGTTTAAGTGTGTTGAAAAGCAATGGAAACTATCTTGAGGTCTATTAATGGTAACATATCTTTTGTTGCAATGTGTTTTTTAACTTGAATATGCCATATTATTTGGTCAGCCCTTGTATGTACATATGTTTATGTTGTGCATGAAAACATTAACATCTGAGAAAATAACACTATATATTTTTCCTAATTTTTGAAGTCTGTTAGTAAAACAAATACAGAGGTATAGAATATGTGTGTACAATTTAATTGGAAGAATTGGTTTTCCTGTATCACAGCACAATTTAACAAGGTTGCTGTCTTACTTTAAAAGGAAAAGAAAATGAGTGATTTCCAAAACTGATGAATTGAAATCTAGAACTGAGAGATAAAGAAAATAGTATAAACTGTCCATTATTTCATCTTTGACTCTATCTTCATTATCATTGTGTATCACGGTTCCTAGTAGCATGCATGCCAACAATGGACAAATGTTTGCATGTTCCTTGAAAGTCCCATCTTTTTATAGTTTTCTATAGTTTCTCTTTCTGTTTCCTTCTGTGACTCTTGCACTGGAAAACATTTGTCTTCATTGTTAACTCAAGTATTACCACATTTTCTAAGTTTTATTTTCCTGCACAATTTTTGCCTCTGTCTTGTGATGGCAGCATTTACTCTAACTGCAGTATTTGTTCACATGTCATCAGTCTTTTGAACAGGAACTATTTGTTATATGCTCTTATTTCCCCAGTGCTTGAATCCGTATCTACTTGAAGGAAACACTCAGACCCTATCTGCTGAATGAATGAAACAAATGTTCTGTGAAATAATATCTTTTATAGATTTTTAAAACTCTGAGAAGTGCTTAACATCTATCTCCAGAAATCAGCAATCTTATAAAAGTAGTCAGTTGAAACTTAATGTTTCTTTGTCTATTTTGAACTTGTGAATCTATTAATACCATATTATTTTCAAATATAATATTAATCTTACATGCATACTGCAGTGAAAGTTAGATAATTTTGCTAAAATTATGTGCTTCTCTGTGCTATATTAAGTTTTGTACATACATAATATTCATATTAAAACTTTTTCTGCAGTTTCAATTTATATTTATTGTAATGATGGCTCTTTGTAAGCATACAAAAGCACAAAAGCTCAAATAATGCCTTTAGATTATATGTGTTTTTAACAGGTATATTCTGAAACATGATTGTAAATCTGTATTTATCAAAATGCTCCTTCCCAACAAAACATATAAAACATTTTAAGAATTACAGTTTTGATATGTTTATTTCAAAGTAAACTTGATTGCATGTTTAACAAATGATTCACTCACTTTTATAATTAAAAAACTACCTCAAATATAGCTATAAGATTACTACATTAAAGTATAAGATAGAAAGCATAATATTAATTATATATTTTATTGTTTTAATTTTATTTAATTTTATTTAATGCACATGAAGATATAAATATATATATGTAGCAATATGTGTATCAAAAATTTTTTACATTTTTCTGTGGCCCAGTACATAATAAGTAAAAGCCAATTTTCATAGGTATCAACTGTGAAGATTTCTTTAGCATAATCAGATTTTATTTTTAATATCAACTTGGGAAATAAAGTCCTAATAATTAATATTGAGAAAATTATAAACGTTAAAAGTAAATCATTCTGCTCTCAAAAAAATCATTTATATTTATAATCAATTGAGTCTTGATGTATTTAACCTCACCAAATCATGCTTAGAAAATAATTATTTACTGAATTAAAATTTTAAAACATTTTCTACATTCTATTCCTTAAGCACAACTCTACACGTATATATATATAAGTAACAACAATACTGAGAAGTGTGTGAGATTAAAAAGAATTAACAAGCAAGACCTATTTCCATTGCACATAAAGAAAACTAAGAAACTAATCAACTTTTCACTGTTGAGTAAAAGCGTGTCACATTTTCTAAAGCTCTTTGCTACATTTGGTGCAGTAATCTCCATCAAGGGGCAAATTGGCTTTCCTTTTACAGATCATTACCAGCCGCAATTCAGCCAATGGTACTTCAGAAAATACTGTGGAATAGTCTTGAATTGTGGCCTTGAATTGTGTCAAGATTATAAAAGATGTGGACAAAATTTATGTGATAAATGCTACTTTCTTATCTATGACATCTTTACTTGCACAGGTAATAAAAATAATATCAAGTAAGTGAAATTAATTTTGAAAAAAACTCATATTAATCAAAGATATAACACATGTTCTACATTGAAATAATCTTAAACTAGTTTGCTTAACAAAATATTTGAAGAATAACCTTATTGGTCAATATAGTAGTTTGAAAATAATAACCATCAAATAATCTTCATACTTAGGATACTAAATGTGATTTGTTTCCCTTTGGTTACACTGGGGATGGAACCCTGGGCCTTACATATGCTGAGCAAGCTCTCTACCACTGTTCTGCATCCCAAAATACTTAATGGTGGTTTAAACTAAGACTCATGGCCTGCACTGAGAATCTCAGCATGAGTTCAAAGCCAAAGACATCTACACAGTACATACAAGGCTAGTGTGAACCACACAGCAAGGCTCTGTCTATTAAAAAAGTGATTTAATGTTACTTTCTGTAAAAAAAGTTTGCAATGCAGGTTAGACTATAAGTTAATAGTACATTTTATACTCAATTATGTACACTAAAGAAATGATAAAAGTATTAAACATATTACTTATTATCTGAGTTTGACCTGTATGCATTGTTTATGTGTCGGATGTTTGAAGTGGTATGTCAGTGTGACTGGTGAAGCAAACTCCTGTGTGCAAGAGGTATGATCTTGGTGTTTCTCTGTTCTCTCACTCCTTCTTTCAGGGTTCTGCTCCCTCTGCTACTTCTTGGCTGCCTTGACTGAAAACCTTGTTCCACCAAGCCCTTCTTCCATGATGTTTTTCCTTAGAGCAGCCAAATATAGACTGAATCCCCCGAAACAATAAGCTAAATTAAACATCTTTCTATTAAACTGGGGTGTTAGTACAGTACTGTATTGCACAGAAAAAGAACTAACACAACATGTATTAAATTATAGCCCATAAACATAGAATACTCACATGATTCTAAGTGGATATATTAAAATTAAAATTATAAAAATAATTTTTCAGTGACTTTGAATTTATGTCATTAACCTTGATATTTCTGTGCATCAAAACAAAAATGTTGCTTAATAGAATAGTATAGATGTCCAGGAGCAGTATAAATTTGATGTGACCTTGGTGGTATCCTTGATCTCCAAAATACATTCTTTTTTATATATCCAGTGCAGAACCTTTAATCTTTCCTTTGATCTTCTTCACTAAAGTTGAAAATGTAGGACACTTTTCCCACCCTTTCCCACAATATCCAAATCATAACCATTATTTAGTCCTCTTAATCAGTCCATCAACATTTATTTCAGTCATTTAAATTATCTGGTTTTCTGATTCCAAATATTTTTTCCATAATATTTTCTTCTTTTACATAAACTCATAAAAATTGCCTTATGATGTGCCAAAATTTAAAATGCTCATTTTATTCCTATTTTGTATGCCTCTTATCTCTCTGTGTGTGTCTGTCTCTGTCTCTGCCTGTTACTTTCTCATTCACTAAATTTCCTGTCTTTCTCCATTAATACATTAAATTTTTTCTCATATTTCTCATGTACACTTAGCCTTTGTTGTTCCTGACAGTGAGTAACTAGCTCTTCTCACAGCTACTCCACATAGTGAACAATGTCAAGGCATTCGAGATCAGCCAATCTAACCCAATCTTCACTCAGTTTTCACACACAGCTAGGACACTATGTAATTATATCTCTTTGTAATTGTCTTCTTTGTGCATATATTTAATTGTTTGGTCTTCCTTCTGCAAGGCAGAGTTGGAAATACCAATTGTACAAATTCCAAGGGCAAAAGCATTAGAAAAGATAGAACAAACTAGAATTTTAAATAAATTCATTAATATTTAGCAAGTACTTGTTATAATGTGCATAATGTGGACATAAAATCCTTTAAAAATTAATGTGACAAAATTATATTAAAATAAAACAAAATGCAACTCCATAGTGTATAATCAATCATTAATTCAGATTTAATATCATTATATGAATGAAAATATTTTAAATTAAACTTTACCAAAAAGTCAAAGGGAAAAATTAGAATTCTCAGTGAGAACATTGTACAATCAAATAAACAAGATGAAGGGTTTTAAAAAGTTTGTTAGCTGTTTTGAAGAAAGATAAGGGGGAAAGTCAACATATTTGGAGTAATAATTGGTTGCTTCACAGATAATAACAGAAAAAATGACAATGGATTATCCATGTAAAATACATAAGCCTAATTTTAGGAGCAGGGATTGAATACCTCCCTATCAAGCTTCTGTAAAACCATGGAAGAGATCTGTGTCTCACATTTCTTCTCACTTGCTGTTTCGGGTGTGATAGATAAACTGTAGAAAAAAGTACAAACCAAAGTTTCTCCTACTAGCCAGACATCTTATTGCTAATGTGCAGTTCACAAAAGCAGTTATTGCAAGCGATCTTTTATTGTAAAGTTGCAAAAATTTTGAAGACCAGTTTTAGTTCCTTGAAAATACACTCTGTGCTGGTGTGCAGAATCAAAGTGAGAAAAATGATTAGAAATGGAAGTGGATTTTACTTTTTCTTTAAAGATTTAATATAGAAATAATGTCAGATGCAGAAAGATACTGACTACTACACAGTTCAAACTTATTACAAACATATACGTCACTCAGTTTTGCTGTCAGACTTTGTTTGCTTTACTTTTCTTATTTATTCTATATATTTAAAAAATATATATTAACTAGCAAGCATCAGTTTACTGCTAAATATTTTACCTTGCTTCCTGTAACAAACATATAGTGTTATATAGCAAAATAATAAATGATTGACAATAGCTTGTTTGCAAAGCTAGAGTCATAGACTAACTTACTTTTTGTTTACAAATTAAATTGGGGTACATTACATTATACATGGAAGTGACTTTGGGCCAAACTTTTTTAACAAAGGATGAAGGCAGACTTACATCCAGTTTAAGTCAGTATAACAATATTGGCCCTATATAACTAATTCAAAGGTTATTTAAATTAGTCCTTTTCCATTTAGTAAGGATGTTACTTAATTGAAATCTAGTTTGGTTCTTTTATTGTCTATTTGTTCTCATTGCCAATTTTTCAAAGCAATTGTTCATTTAATTTTATCTTTCTTCTTGAAAATGTATAATATACACATGGTTCTAAAATATTGCAACACACATATTTCAAACACTATTTGATTTCTCTTATTTAAAAATAAAAATGAATTATTCATATATATTTACTTGAAAAGCACACATTTGTAATACAAGTAAAATTTCTATTTTGATATGATATCTCAAATCCAATCACTATTTTAGTATATATATATATATATATATATATATATAATACTTTTTGTACTGGGGATTAAACTCATGACCTCACACTTGCCAAGCTGGTGCTTATGCTTAATGCTGACCTAAATTCCTGGGCCCTAGTTTAGAATAAAAAATCAGTGTGGTTTAATGATCTATGTGTAAACACACATATATATTTCTGTAATATATGGACATTTTTTAGAATATAATGTATAGTTATGCCTATGTTTAAATATACATGTATATATGTTATTTATAGAAATGCTGCTTTCACTTTAACAATGCATTTATTACTTACTGATGAATTTTGTGGTATATGTTAATAGCTTGTATGTTACAGAAGTCTTCCATTTCATAGTCAATAGATGTCCAGTGTTTGACTATCTGGAAGAAACATATTGTAAGATACAAACAGTCATAACTCCAGTAGTTTCAGAGATTGCTTCAGGAGTAGAAAAACTAAGTATTGGGAAGACACTGTTTTGTTACACATGAGTACATGATCTTGAAGTTCAAAGCCCACATTACCAAAGGCAGAGTAATGAAATGGAAAACATTCAGGTTTTGATAAAGGTCCATGACTGAAACAGTTACATCTCAGGCACTTTCTTTTCAGATTTCTCCCTATAGATGATAAACTTCTACCAACTAAGCTACTATTCCATTACTTTATTTCTTTGATTAGAAAATGAATGCAATAAAAATCTTAACTATCAAATTAAATTTGTAGATTCTCTAGTAAAATTACACAAATACTATAAATGAATTAATGAAATCCTTTATGATCAGTGACTTAACTTGTATAACTGAAGAATTCATTACCAGGAAAGGGTCTAAGAACTACACAAATAACCTAAGACTTCTGAACAATGGAAGAAAAAGACGATCTGACTACAGAATGTATATGTATATATATATATATATATATATATATATATATATATATATATATTTAATAAAGGAACCAAAGTATAATGTGGTAATGGAAAAGAAAATAGAAAGATTGTAGTTGCAAGCATTATTTATTTAAGAACAATCAGGATATGCACACCTATGTACTGGCTAAATTCCAATGAACATAATTGCAGGACCCACAAAAAAGAAAAAGGAAAAAGGAAACCCTGTGACTTCCATACAGAGGCAGCAGGAAACCAGAATGATTAAAAAAAAACCTAGAGATTAATAATAAGCAAAATCAAAGGGTTTTATTTTGCATTTATTTATCAAAACATACTGATGTTTCTCCAGTTCTGAAGAGAGGAAGCAATGTTGTTGGAGCCTTTCCTAAATGTAAGACTTGTTGTTCGTATATCACATAATGGAATAGAGAGTGTCTATGGCATCAACTATAACTCTTTAGAAGTGAAAATATTATACATGATTAAAGATATGCAATTTAGAAAACACATATTATTCCTAAATCTGGAAGATCAATAGCATAAAAGTTAAATTGACAACCAAATTAATTTCATATCATGGCTATTATTACTGATGCTACAAATATGACAGTGTGGGTATCTTTCTAATAAACTGATTTTATTTCTTTGGATATGTATCCATTAGTGGAATAGTTGGATCATGTAATTATTCAATTTTTAATTTGCTGAAGAGCCTCCATATTACTTTCCAATGATGTTGCAAATTTACTTTCCCACCAACAGTGCATAAAAGTTGTTCATTATCCATTTCCTCATCAGTATTATTCATTTTTTGTGTTTTAATAATAGCCAATCAAAGTCACAGCCAGATTCAACTTATTCCTCAATAAGTCACAAGATTATGTTACACATAGGTTGATTATAGTTAACAACATTGTATTTTATAATTCAAAATAACTTCAAGGGAGGCTTTTGAATATTCCCTGAACAAAAAATGATAGGTGTTTGAAATGATGGACAACCAAAGAATCTAGAGTGAACAATTCACAATTTAGAAAAGTACTACATCATGATACTATGGCCCAGGATGATAAATTACTATCCTTGAATTAAAAACTCAGCTATTTCTTTCAGAATGAGGTGTGTAGGGGAAAATTTAAGATTTAGAATAATAAGTTAAATTAATGAAATTTTTAATTGAAAATCCTCATGTATAAGGAAAATCAAATGCTTTTTGGAGGAAAACACTATCAACACAAAGCCATTAATATACAAAAAGTTAATATCAGCTACTGGACTATGTAAAATAAAAAAAAATTATACACATGCTCGCTATCAGTGGTGATATTATCTATATTGTCAAATTCTCCTTGCTGGGAGAAAATATCTGCCACCTGCAATATAAAGGAGGAGAGATTCATTTTATCTCACAGTTTCTGTGGATTCTCTCCATGGTTGGCTGGCTCCTGGGTAGTACGACACAGAGAAAGTGCACGATGATGGAAATTTGCTCACCTCATGGCAGTAAGGAAGCAGAGAGAGAGAGAGAGAGAGAGAGAGAGAGAGAGAGAGAGATCAAGAACAAAAACAAGCATGAATCAGGGATAAGAATACATCTGTGCTGTACCCCTAGATACTCACGTGCAATGAGGTCTCAGCTCTTGAAAGCACACTCAGCTAATGAATTCATCAAAAGATGAACCTAGTGATGTGTAGTGTCCCCATGACTTAATCACCTTCCAGACACATGAAACTTTTGGAGACATTGTAGATCTAAAACAATACAGCTTTGAAAAAGGAACCAAACAATTTAGGAAGAATGGACCTGAATTTAACACATTGTTTATAAAAACAATAATTATGTTTCTGACTCAGTTGTTCATTGGTTGCTGAAACCACTTCAAAGCTTATGTTTAATTTTCCTGCATAAATCTTCCTTTTATAGTGACCACAGACAGACGTTCTGCTTCCTGCAGCATCAGTAGGACTGGAGTGTCTAAGATGCCCTCTTCACTTATAGATTGGCAAACTCAAGGGGGATGGCTGAATCATCTGACGCGTGTGTTTTCCTTCATGTGAATTTTTAGCAGGGTTACTGAACATCTACGTTGGGAAGAGAACACAGGTTACAAATCTCAGTGTGCAAGTAGCCATCAAGCTCCTGTTTGTGTCATGTTTGTTAATGCCACTTTGGTCAGATCAGATCACATGATTAGACTATGCTCTTATCAGAGCAGAACACACACAGCATTTCATGATCATCAATTTGTAATTTACTCATTTACTAAATTACTAATTTAATAATATATACTCTAAAAGAAGTAATAAGAGTACTACCAAACAACAAATATCACCTTTTAGTAAAAAATGTAATTCACTGCAGAATTGGATATTGATTTAAATTTCAATCCTCACTATATCACTCAAAAAAATCACTGTTTTCTTAGATAGTTTGCATTACATTTTTCTATTCAATATCTAACTCTATAATTCCATTATAGGGCTAGTAAAAATGTAATCATATTTTCAGGAAAACTAGTAAATCTAATAGATAACATACTTTATTATTAGGAAAAAATAAATGAAGGCAGTATCTAAGGTAAAATCTTTCAGAATGTATACATTTTTAATCATTTTTCTGAAGATGTCGCAAAATGTAATTACCTTGCACTCAAAACACAAATGAGAAAATGCAAATATGTCATATACTTAGCTTGAAATTTTTCTTAACTGTAATTAACAATCAATTTTATAGGTATTAGAGGTAAAAATGGAACACTGAGTTTTTCCTAGACCTTTATTTCATTGATGAAATCTTAGTACTAGAAAGCACACATTAATAAAAGAATAAAATATATACTATTTGACTATGTATTCATATTGGCTCATGATTTCTTAGACACTTTTTTGCTCCAGATTTTTAATAATCCTTCAAATTCGCATTTATTTTATTTATGACTATATCGTTACTTGTTTATTGTATTCAATACTGAGCTTGAATGTTAAGATACATTTATAGACACCTGAATTTGTAACAGAATGTACTAAATTACTCATTGTTTAATTTACACTTTATGCACATATTTTGTAACTTGTTTGCTGTGACTGTCTTTTTTTTCCAATTCCCCTGCCATGTGGCCTGCAATTCAAATAAACAAACAAAGTCCAAAATTACAACTTTGCTCAACTATGTCAAAAATAAATTTTGGAAATAAAATGATTGAACCAGGTGGTGAGTACATACAGGAATAATTTCTCCATTCACATGCATTATAATTAGTTTGAAGATAATTCTGATTTTTATAATTCAGTTTGGTCATCTACTGATTTTATTTTAGATATGGAGACCATATGCACAATAAAGAAATTCAAATTAATATGTAGTAATTTAAGAATGGAATCATGGTAATATAATTTGCTTAGATAGATAGATTATATGATCATGGTAGTTTTGTGAAAATACATTACGTCTCTGCATTGTTGTAAACTCATAGATTTATAACATCATATATTTACAATACCTAAAAATTCTATGAATCATGTACTGTGATTTTTTAATTGCAGTATTTGAGTTCAAGAGACAAGGTTTAGTAGTACCCTAGTCAAAATGTATTGTGAAGATCTGCCCCCTAGGACATGAGACTGTGGCCCAAGGTTCATAGGGCCCCAGTGCACCACGCCCAGCATCTGCCTTACAATTTAGGGAGCCAAGAGCCTGTGGGCAGAGTAAGGAACAAGGTGAGTCCCACTGCCCCAAGGAAGGCTCGTGGAGAGCTGGCAAAATGTGCTCTGGGCAACTGAGCTTCTGGCTAGCTACCGGGTACACTAGACCAAGTCCCAGAAGTTACACCACCTAAGTGCACCACACCCAGCTGCCTTCACTCAGTTCCAGAGGTACAGGCCTAGCACGGGACTGACGGCCCAGTGAGGGCTGGCCTGGGGAGAGCTTAAGACCAACACTCCTGGCAGTTGAGATCATATATGCCCCCTAGGCCACAGGACTGTGGCCTAAGATTCCCCAGGTCCCAGTTCACCAGGCCCAGCTTCTGCGTTTCAATTCAGGGAGCCAAGAGCCTGTGGGGGAGCCAGCACTGCTCCAGGAACTGAGGGTTCAGGAGGTAATTCTGCACACATCCAGAAGAAGCTTTGGAACATTGCTCAAAGCAAGGAAATATAGAAAAATGAAAAAAGGAATGACCAAAGGAACAGTCAAAACTCCAGCCCATCCCAAGGAAGCCTAGGAGCCATATACATTGAAGAAAACAGAAGCCACATACCTGAAATATCTGAAATGATATCAAATGAAATAAAGATGCAACTAGGGGAAGCTATGGAGAAATTCAAATCAGAAATACTAGCCCAGGTAAAAGAAGAAATGATAAAAGTAGTGAAAGAAATATTGACCACATGTAGTGAAGACACAGCTAAAAAATTAGAGGAACAAAGCAAACAGATAGAATCCCTGAATGAACACTATAAAAAACAAACAGAATACATAAAGGAGATTCAGAGAGATATACAGGAAATAAAAAATTCTATTGATAGCTGCCAAAACTGCCTCAACAAAAGTGAAGAAAGAATTTCACACCTCAAAGATAAGATCAGAGCAAGTAAATAGGAAAGGAAAGATCTTTTAAAAATAACAAAGAATCAGGAAATAATTCAACAGCTGCAAGATGATGTAAAGAAAATTAACATAAGATTAATAGGGATAAATGCAAAAGAAGGGGACAGCCAAAATGATATCAAGAGGATAATTACAGAAGTAATAGCTGAAAACTTCCCAAACATGAGAAGAGAAACTGATATCTGGATAAGTGAAGCATATAGAACTCCAAACAGCCATAACCAAAATAAAATTACACCCAGAAAAATAATAATCACCATCCCAGAAATCCACCATGAGAACAGGATACTAAAAGCTGTTAGAGAGAAAAGACAGATCACCTATAAAGGAAAACCTATCAGAATCACAGCAGACTTCTCAACACAAACAATGAAGTCAAGAAGAGCATGGAGTGAAGTATTTCAGATCCTAAAGGAAAACCAATTCCAAACCAGACTGATGTATCCTGCAAAACTGTCCTTCAAATCAATGGAGAAATAAGATACTTCCATGACAAAGAGTAGCTGAAGAACTTCATGAACACCAAACAAACCTCACAAAGAATAGTGAAAGGCATTCTAGATACACATAGGATAAGACCACCAAGCAAGGCAGAAAATTAAACAGAATGGAAAGCTAAAGATACAACATCAGAAAGATAACGTGTCAACAATAAACCAATATATAACAGTTAAAACCATTAATGCAAATGGCCTCAAATCACCAATCAAAAGAAACGACTGGCAGAATGGATCAAGAAACAACATCCAACCATATGCTGTCTACAAGAAACTCATCTAACACAAAAGAACACTCATAGACTGAAAGTCAAAGGATGGAAAACAATAATTCATGCAACAGGAAAACAAACAAACAAAAGAAGCAGGAATAGCTATCCTGTTTGCAGACAAGGTTAATTTCAAACCAAGAATGATCCAAAGAGATAAAGAAGGTCACTACATACTAGTTAGGGGAAAACTTCAAGAGGAAGAGATAACAATCTTAAATATATATGCACCAAAATTCCAGAGCACCCAGCTATATAAAGCAAATACTAACAGATATTAAACATCAAATAAGCAATAACACAATTCTAATTGGAGACTTTAACACACCATTGACACAAAGGGACAGATCAACTAGACAGAAAATCAGCAAAGAAATAACAGAACCGATTCACACCTGTGAACAAATGGACTTCATAGATGTATATAGAGTGTTCTATCCAACAACTTTAGAATATACCTTCTTCTCAGCAGTACATGGTACATTCTCTAAAATAAACCATATGCTAGCCTAAAGAATATATTTTAGTAAATGCAAAAGAATTGAAATTATCCTATGTATGTTATGGGAACATAATGCTGTGAAACTACAAATTAAAGATAAAAGCAACTGCAAAAACCACACAAACACATGGAAACTGAGTAATACACTCTTGTGCAATCAGTGGGTCATGGAGGAAATTAAACAAGAAACTAAACAATATCTACAAGCAAATGAAAATACAAACACAACTTACTGGAATTTGTGGGATGCAATGAAAGCAGGCCTCAGAGGAAAATTTATTGCACTGAGTTCCCACATCAGGAAGACAGAACAAACACAAATAAACAACCTGATGCTACAATGCAAACATCTAGAAAAAAAAGAGCAAGCCAAGCCAAAAGCCAAAAGAAGGGAAGAAATTATAAGGATTAGAGCAGAAATTAATGCAATAGAGACTAAGAAAACAGTGCAAAGGATCAATGAATCAAAGAGTTGGTTCTTTGAAAGAATAAATAAAATTGATAAGCCCCTAGTCAACCTTATTAAAAAAAAGGACACAAAAAATTCTAATTTGTGCAATAAGGAATGAAAAAGGTGAAATCACTATAGACTCTAGAAATACACAAGATCATCAACACCTGTTTCAAAAACCTCTACTCTCATAGTTTCGATAACACTGAAGAAATAGATTCCTAGATATGAACTACCAAAGCTGGATCAGGAAGATGTAAAACTGCTGAATAACCCAATTTCTATTACTGAAATTGAAAATGTAATTAAGTCCTTGGCAACAAAGAAGAGCCCAGGCCAAGAAGGATTCACTGCTGAATTCTACAAGATATACAAAGACTTAATGCCTACACTCCTCAAACTCTTCAATGAAAACAAAAGTGTAGCAATTATTCCTAAGTCATTCCTCAAAGCAAATATTACTCTAGTACCAAAACCAGAGAAAGGCACAACTAAAAAAGTGAACTATAGGCCAATCTCCCTAATGAATATAAATGCAAAAATTCTCAATAAAATAATGGCAAACAGGATGCAGCAAATCATCAAGAAGATTATACACCATGACCAAGTGGGATTCATACCAGTTATGCAGGGATCATTCAACATACATAAGTCAACAAATATAATCCACCATATGAATAGAGCCAAAAGGAAGAACCACATGATCATCTTTATAGATGCAGAAAAAGCTTTTGATAAGGTCCAACACTCATTCATGATAAGAACATGGCAGAGGATTGGAATAGGTGGTCTGTATCTCAATATGATAAAGGCCATATATGAAAAACCAACAGCCAGCATCATATTAAATGGTCAAAAACTGAAAGTCTTTACCTTAAAATCAGTCACAAGACAAGGATGTCCCTTATCAATGCTGCTATTCAACATAGTACTGGAAATGCTAGCCAGAGCAAAAAGACAAGAAAGAGAAATAAAAGGCATAAAGATAGGGAAAGACGAAGTTATATTATCATTATTTGCAGATGACATGATACTTTACATGGAAGACCCCAAAAACTCTATTGAAAAACTCCTAGATATAATAAATAAATTCAGCAATGTAGCTGGATACAAAGTCAATACTCAAAAATCAATAGCATTCCTATACACTAACAACAAAAATACTGAGAGAGAAATAAGAGAAGCCACACTCTTCACACTAGCATCCAAAAATTGAAATACTTAGGAATTAATCTCACAACAAAGTAAAAGAATTATACAGGGAAAAATATAATACCCTGCAAAAGGAAATCAAAGAGGACCTCCGAAAATTGAAAGACTGCCCCTGTTCATGGATAGGAAGAACAAACATTGTGAAAATGGCCATTCTCCCCAAATTACTATTCAGAATCAATGCAATTCCAATCAAAATACCACTAAAATACCTCATAGATCTAGAGAAATTGATCTGGAACCAGAGGAGACCTAGAATACCAAAGGAAATTCTAAGTAGCAAAGGCAAGGCAGGAAGCATCACAATCCCTGACTTGAAATTATACTACAAAGCTACAGTAATAAAATCAGCATAGTACTGGAATAAAAACAGATCTGAAGATCAATGGAATAGATTGGAAGTTAAAACCACAACCACAAACTCACTCAACCACCTTATCTTTGATAGAGGGTCCAAACATGTTTGCTGGAAGAACAACAGTCTCTTTAACAAATGGTGCTGGAAAAATTGGCTATCCATATGCAAAACACTAAAACTAGACCCATGCTTATCACCATGTACTAAACTAAAATCTAAATGGATCAATGATCTAAATATTAAAACAGAAACACTAAATCTGTTGGAATACAAAGTAGGTAAAAATCTTGAAGCTATAGGGGTAGGTAGAGAATTCATGAACAAGAATCAAACCACAGAGGAAATACTTTCCCAAATCATTAACTGAGACCACATCTTATTAAAGAATTTCTTCATGTTGAAAGATATTTCCAGGAGAGTGAAAAGAAAACCTATAATTTGGGAAAAAAATCTTAATGGACTGTCCCTCAGACAAAGGACTTCTGTCTAGAACTTATAAAGAATTTAAAAAATCAGACCCTCAAAATTGAAAGACCCAATCCAAAAATGAGCATCTGAAATGAATACACAGTTATCAAATGAAGAAATACAAAATGGCAAATAAATACAGGAAAAAAGGTTCATCATCATTAGTCATGAGAGAAATGCATATTAAAACCACACTGAGATTCCATCTCACTCCAGAAAGAATGGCCAGGATAGAAAACACTACCAACAACAAGTGTTGGAGAGCCTGTGGGGAAAAAGGAACTCTTCTGCACTGTTGGTGGGAGTGTAGACTGGTGCAACGACTGTGGAGGTCAGTCTGGATTTTCCTCAAAAAGCTGGGTTTGGAAGTCCCATTTGATCCAGCTATTCCACTTCTAGGCATATTCTCAGAAGAACTAAAAACATCATACTACAGTGATTTTTGTGCACCCATGTAGATAGCAGCACAATTTGTAATAGCCAGATCTTGGAAACAACCCAAGTGCCCATCAACTGAGGAATGGATAAAAACGTTGTGGCATTTTTGTACAATGGAGTACTATTCAGCTATAAAGAATGATCACATTGAGATATTTATAAATAAATGACACAACTTGAGACCATACTCATAAAGGAAATAAAGCAGACTCACATGTATAAATACCATATAGTCTCCCTAGTATGAGAGTTGATAAGAGTATATTAGATTTTATGGCAATCATGAGTCCCCATCTCATAGCTTTGAAGCCTTTCAATGTTTTCATTCATCAGTTGATGGTTTTATTCTGTTTCATTTGACTTTATTATGTGTGATGATATGAGCAGCTGTTTTGAAGAAAACAAAACATTATGACAGCTATTGCTGATTTAATATTGCCTTGCTTAGAAGTCCTACCATGCTTCTATTCTGCTATTACTATTGGTTCTCTCATGTTGTGTCTTTGGGATTTTAATGTATGTGATATTATAAACAAAAATTTTTATTAAAAATGAGATATTATAGTACCCATTGATCATTCTCTTATTTGGTTCAGAAAGCCCTGTAATTCTCTCATTATTTTGACTGGTTTTATACTATTTTGTTATGTTTGATATTATTGTATTTGAAACTATGCTCAACTATAGCAGAGAAAGAGATATTTTGATAGCTACTGTTAATGTCCCATTGTCTTAATGTAAAATACTGTGTTGCATATGTTGTTCTGTTCTGATGTGCTTTGTTCTGCCCTCTTTTGTTTTATTCTCTTTAAAATAAAAAAAGTTAAAAAATGCATTGTGAAGGACTCTGTGTAAATGACTAAGTTATAAATGCCTCCTATGCAACATTTTTAGTTTTCACAGTAGGTTGATGATGTAAGGTATAAAGATGAGAAATTTCAATATTTGTATTAATAAACTATTATAAAGAATTGTAAAGAGAGTATTTAGTTTAATTATTAGATAAACAAGTTACATGTACATAGAAAAAGTTTTTGAAATATGATAACACTATTAATATAGACTGAACAGCTAGTATTCTCAAGTACAAGGGATAAAATGCCAAATAATTTAGACACAATTCTCATAATATATTTTAGAAAAACAAAACAAAATTAGCACTTTGATTGTTGAAAGTGACTGGTTAGTTTGTATCTAAATTTTAGGAATTTTACAATATTTTATGTGATAATTTAAATAATTTTGGAACAACTCTTAGACCTTAGGAACATGCAGAGAAAATTAACAATATAAGCAAAACAATTTCATTGCTGAAACAAAACAATGTATCATTATGTAAAGTTTCAAGAAACAAAAATGCAGAGAAATGAGTTCATTATTTCAGAACTTTCAAACTTACAGAAGTAACCATCCAGTCAGCGTCACCTAAAAGTCTGAGAAATGAGTAATGCTTTCAGAATAACGAGGCAATGAAAAAAGTAGGAATAGAACATTGTGTCTGTCAAATATATTCTCAAAATGATATTGAAATAAAGACATTTCTGGAAAAACAAGAACAGACATTTTGTTCCAGGCAGGTCTGAACAAAAGAGAACAATGAATATATTCTACAAGAGAGACGATGCAGAAAGGAATGAATAGAGCAAATATGAAAAGTGGAAAGTTTCAATATAGCTAGTAATATCTTCCATGGCTTAAATAATATTGAATTGAGTTACCTGAAATACATTTTGTCATAGGAAATATATTAATTTGTGTTCACAAATTTAGCCTACAATAAAGTGGAAGGTTTATGCAGGCCAGGTCTACAGTTTGAAGATCTCTCTACCACCTTGAAATTGTCTGCAAAAAAGAAAAGTAGAGCAAAGACAATATTTAAGAAACAATATTATTATGTAGATTTAAATCTATCATAGTAAAATTTTCTTGAATACAAATCATGAAATTCTCCATTTATAAAGCAGGGTTAAACCAATTGCAAGTTGTTCACATGTAGCACATTTATAATTTAAGAATAGAAAATATTTTTGACAAAACATAATGAAATAATTCTTTGCATTTTTGTTTATGAACTCTCTGCCTATCCCTATGTCCTTAAGATTTCTGCCTACTTTTTCTTGAAGTACACTTTGTGTTTTTTTCTTAAAGTTTGTACAACAGAGTACTACTCAGCTACAAAGAAGGACAGACTAGAGAATTTATAGGTAAATGGATGCAACTAAAGACCATATTCATAAATGAAATACATCAGACTCACATGTTTAAACATTATATTGTCTCATCGGTGTAAGAAACTTAAAGTAAATAAAAGCCCAATGTTATAATAGATATAGTGAAAGGGAAAGACACTGTTCAAAGGGAAATCACATTGTTTGATCAGTTGTGCATGCCTTTGTCTGGTAACCTGAGCGACTATTTTGAAGATAACAATATGCAATATAACAGCCATTGTTTTTTGTTTTTTGTTTTTTTGGCCTGAGAAATGATGACATTTTTTATTTTCCATGCTAACGGCTTCTCTGTGTCCTAATCCTGCACCACTATGTGCAAAAAGAAAGTCTAAAGATGTGTAACCATTTGATGACAGAGGTTATTCTACTGAGTCTCTGTCGTTAGGAAGGAAGGAATTTAAAAACCAATCTTGGTATTCTCCCCTGGCGTTCAGCACTGATTATATCCAATGCTTTGTCCTTGGCCTTAAGAGATGAAGAATAAGATATGGGTCCTGACTTTTACCAGAATGCTTTAAATTCCTGGCCTTGTCTTCAGAATTCTGTCATTTCAATTCCAGGTCACTCTTACCTTCTTGTAGAAGCGCCAGTTGCTGTTTGCGGTTGTGTATCTCTTTGTGCAGTGTTTCATTTTCTAGTTGCTCCTGCAACCCTTTGACCTGTTGCTGGTGCTGATTTCTCTCTTCAACAAGAGATGTTCCTAGAACAGCCATTGTTAAATTCCTATCATCTTGTTTTGAAATCCTGCATCACTCTTGTTTTTGTGGCTGCTGTTGTGGATATTGTGGTCAATTGGATTTGGTTTTCTTTTATTTGTTTAATTAACTTTTTTATTTTCCTGTGTCTTTTTATCTATTTAAAATAAAAATATATTTTTTGTAACTCAAATATCAGAAAAAGTGGAATTAATTTAAAATCACAGTTAGAAAAAATGCTGTACACAGAAAGGCATGTCATTGCAAATATAGTAGTTGTAAATTAGTCAGTATTTAATAATAGATTTGACACAATAAGATATATGACTTCAAATACAAAATCACAAACACAGCATCATTCTGGGATATTTTTAACATTTTGTCTTAGTAATGATTGGATTATATAGAGAAACTATATATATATATATATTTATATATATATATATATAATGAAAGCTAAATTGTTTGGATCAGTTAACATATTCAGAATAATTAAATTATAGGTTAGAGACTCTTTTCAAAACAAATTAAGCAATCAAAATTAAAATATTAAATACTACAAAATACCAAAAATAGTAATGAGCTGAACATTGTGGCATATGCCTATAATCTGAGCAGTTGAGAGGCTGAGGCAGGAGGATCACTGTGAGTTTAAGGAAGCCTGGGCTACAAACTGAGTTCAAGATCAGCCTGAACTGCATAATGAGAACCTGTCTCACAGACAAAAAACAATTGTAATGATACTGAAGCATGATATATATCACACTTTGTGTCAGTAGGTAGTATTTAGCAAGAAACTATTATCAAGAAATAAGTGGAAAAATATCCTATGTAATAGACCAGCAAAAATTACTATAAAATTACAAAATTATGTATATTGTAATAAATTTAATGAATATCAAAACATGTCTCACAACTAAAACTGATTAGATGTAAAATTAAGTCCTAAATGTTTATATTAGAAAAAAAAAGACAAAATTCAATGAAATATGTATCCCTCACAGGAAAATAAGAAAGACAACCCAAAGGATATAAGAATGCAAAGTAAATAGCTGAAACTAATATAATAAAAGCATAATAATTTAAAATGATTCATGCAAACAAAAATTGTCTGCATTGCAAAAAACAATGAATTATCAAGCTAGACATTTTAAATTGAGAGAGATGGTAAATAAAACCTGTAACAAGTGCAAATTGTTTTGATTCTTTTATGGACTAACATAAAGATAGTGTTAGAAAGTCATTCTGGGTCTAGTTTATTTAGATTTGTTCAAGCTAATCTGAAGAAATGGAATTTTTCTGTAGGTTTTTGAGCAAAAGAACATCAGGAAGCTAATTGAAACTGCCATCAAAGGGGACAAATTCAGAATTATTAACATGTACTGAAAGAAAGACAGTAGAGAGCTGAATATTGGAGCTGAGGGTAAGGATCTGTGAACCACAAATTATATCTTTATATCTTATTTGTAGGTTGTCTCAGCAACCATTACTTTGGAAAGCTAACTGGAATGAGGGGAAAGAGAAAGCCACACACAGGAAATTGCTGCAGGTGACTCCTTTATGGAACAATCATTCAAGTGGAAGTTGCACACAGCTGAAAATGAGGTTTACACCTAAATACGTTCAAGTTGCTGAGGTTCTCTAACTTACTCTTCGTAAGATTCTGCGTGATTATAATGAGGCTTAGCACAGCAAGTCTTGACAGAAGGGTTTTTTGCTATCTGAATATATTTAGTTCTTGATATTCAAATAAAAAAAAGGAATAAAAAATATGATGGCTAGAGAGGTAGTAAGTAAAACTACCCAGGAACGAGGTTGGTGGTGGTAGTGGTAGAAGTAGTACTACTCGTAGTGAAAGGATGGTGGAAGAATTCAAGGAATTTCTAAACTTAATGTGATAAGCAACAGAAGGAACTTTAAAAGAAAATGAAAATAAATTCTCTCAGGAATAGAACGTGGTAATGATGTCTCACAGAAGAATGGAATGAACTAATTTATCAATTTAACTGCCCATGTATGAGAATATAAGCTCAGGAACCATAGTTGAATTTGAAATGATGGATTTAATACAACTATAATAGCCAATAAAAAACAGTTCATTGCATGTGGAGGAAAATCAGGAATAGAAGTTAAAAATTAATCTTTTGTTTTTGATTTGCATAATAATATCACTACCAATAAGAGAAACAAATACAGAGAATAGAAATTTTTTGAGGGTAGTGTGATGAGATTGGCTTAGGACATATATTTAATTTGGGAGATTATCTATTTAAAACAGTTAGTTTTAATATTTATAACTGAAATTTGGGGGAGCAGTCTGGGCTATATATTGTAAAGGCCCAGTGTACCAGTCAGCTTTTGTTGAGGATTAGCTTTCTAAGGTTGCTATAACAAAGATCACAGATTTTGTGACTTTAAAAACTACAAACATTAATTCTCCAACAGGTGTAGAAGTCTGATGTTGAAAGTGAAGTTGTGGCTGCATGTGACCTACCTCTGCAGACTCTTGTGTAGGGCACCTCCTTGCCTCTGCCAGCATCCAAACACCCCAGTGTTTCTTGGTTTGTGGCCACATATTTGTATCTCTTCTACTTTTGCTTTCCATTTCACATGGTCATCTTAAGGTACCTGAATGTGTATTGTTTCATTCTTCTAAGACATCAGTGGTATTGGATTAAGTGCTCACTCTACTTAAGTATGAGCTTAATTTCACTAGTTCTACCCACAGTGAACTTATTTTCAACACATTCATCTTATGAGTCACTGAGGATTAGAGTCCAAAATATTGTTTTGATACATATAATTTAACAGAAAACAGCTGTGTTCTAGATAATACACCAAGAGTCAACATAAGAAACATCTAGACATGCTGAGGAGGTAACTTGAGTGTTTCTTTGCTTTTTCTTTGTTTGGAACACTAACATTTAATTTCATTTCTTTAAGTCTTTTGTTGTTGGCTTAAGTACTTCTTGAGAGCCAACTAACTTGTTAGATATTTAGTAAAGAATCTTGTGGTAAGACTTAGGTCTGTTTCCTAACGCTAAGTGTTTAAGTGAACTTTGCACATATGTTTTTATCTTTGAATACTTGTTTGCAAGAGTTGCATCTCCCAACATGAACAGTCTCATAATTTTTCAAATTTTAGTTTCATTTGTTTCCATCCAGCCAATGAATTTCTCAGCTTATCTCTTTCTCATACTGGTATATTAAATGCAGACTACATCATCAATGAAAGTTAAGTTCACAGGTTTACTTGAAATACAACTTGCTTCCAAGTTACCGTTTTTGATAACATTATCCAATGCTTCCTTATAATATGTTTCCTCATTTTTCTGTGACTACAGAATTGTGCTTTCCAGCAGCTTTCCTCTTTCTTTCTTTCTTTCTTTCTTTCTTTCTTTCTTTCTTTCTTTCTTTCTTTCTTTCTTTCTTTCTTTCTTTCTTTCTCTTTCTTTCCTTTCATTCCTGTCTGTATGTCTAGCTATATGTCTTTCAGTTGTCATGTGGAGAAATGAGAAAAAGTTTACCAGAAAATTTTTTATGTTTTAATTTTAGTTTATGTTTGCTACATGTTGAGCAAAGTCAGTTGTGGTTCTACTAACATGTCTTTCTGCTAAAGGATCATCCTGGGTCATGGATATGGCTCAGCAGCACAGTGCCCTCCTGGCAAGCATGAGGTCCTGAGTTCAATTCCTTGTACAAAAAACCAAATCATCCTGAATCTTGACCTGCTATGTTAGAAAAAAAACAGAGTACAGATATTGATGGTACATTGAAAAGCTTTTTTTTCCGTAGACATAAAAATGGTCAATTTACCCACTTCCACTAATCAAACATATTGCATTTGCACTGAGTTAATGTGATGTGGAACTCCTATCACATAGAAGAATAGCAATAATTTGAAAATGTAAGTAAAAGATAATAATCTTTGCATATGGTAGTAAGCGGATTGTCAGGAATGATGACCGATTATAGCATAGTTCAGCCAGTTGTACACTGAATGGTAAGCAAAGTTCAAGAAATCTGAAAAATAATTGCCTCTTAAAATATCTGCATGAAAAGAGAAAACTAAGAATATCGCAGGGTGAGAGGCATATGTATTTACAGATATTTTGGTTTGACTGTATTAATAAAAGTGTGTACTCAGACTGATGAAGAGTTGGAGTTATCACTCAATTTACTCAGTAAAAAATATAAAAGAACTGGATAAATTATATATAACAAGGTTGTTTATTCAAGTTAAAAATTAAAACTGATATCACTGGTTATTTCTATCAACTAAGCACCAATGAAATCTGCCGATCATTCAATACAAAAAATATTAAAATTTAGATGAGTCACTTGTCATGGTTTGTGTTTAGATGATCCCTCAAAGTCTCATGTAGTCATAGGTGGGACTTTCTCAGAAGTGGCTGGATCTAGAGTGTATGTTGTGTGAGTCGATTTACTGCTTAGTGCTAGATTCAAGGGCACTAGGATTAAGGGTGTGAATGCTACTCAGTCTGAATAACCTGAATAAGATAAAAGGGGTCAAAAACACTGTTAATGTTCCTGGTTGCCTTTGCTACCTTCTGGGTGCCATGAACTCTTCTCCTGCAATGCCCCTTTTGACCTGTGCATTAGGCAAAAACCTGTAAGAAGAAACAATGAAGATCATTCTGCAATGATAAATACGTCAGTTCAGAAAAAAGAATGTAACAATTGTAGGTACATATACACCCAATATCTAATAACCTACATATACAGCAAATACTAATAGATTTAAAAGAAGAGAACATCTGCCAAAAATAATTATGAGACTTCATCCCAATGTTACATCAATTGCTGGATTATTCAAACAACCAAAACCAATAAGCCAATATGGATTCAATCTGATGTATATATTCAGAAGACTCCATCTAACAGCAACAGTCTTTTGAATTATGCATAGAACATACTGTAGAATAGACCATATGTTAAGAAAGGAAACAGTGAATAAAATGAACATTTAAACAAAATTGTCTCTTTTCTGACTGAAAAGACATAAACCAGGTATTAGCAACAGGAGAAAAATTTGTATCATAAATAAATGAAATTGAAGTGACACTTGCTGGAATAACAAAAAGTTAATAACCAGTTGTAGGCTGTTAGAGTATATCAATAATTATTTTTAGTTAAAGAAGAAATGTAACATAAGAAATTTAATGTTGCATATCAAGAAACCAGTAAAATAAGAATTAAGACAAAAGTTAGAAGAAAGAAATAATATCAAAAGTGAAATAATTGAAATACAGACTACAAAACAAATATAAAATAACCATACAAATAAGAAATTTTTAGGAATATTTAGCTAGACTAATAAAAACATAATTAAAGGAGGGGTCACAACCAATGTTATAGTAATATAAAAGATGACAACAGACTATTACCACCAATCACATGTGACAGATTAAACAAGCTAAAATAAATGTGTAAATTCCTAGAAACATACAACCTACCAAAACTAATTCAGGAAGAAATAAAATCTCTGAGTAAGTAAATAAGTAGAAAGAGATTAAATTTAAAGGTAAAGTCTCTCATCAGAGGAAAAAAATTAGGATCTGATGTTTCACAGTGATATTCTATCATTTACCGAAAATCAGTGTGACTCTTTCTCAAATCATACCAAGTGTAAATACAAACACTTGCAAATGATTTGATAAAGACAGACTTACCCTCATACATACCAAAGTTAAACCAAGAAACATGCCACTATTCTTGGAGAACAAAATGTGTAAACATTACTGAGGCAAACAAAAGTCAACACACTTTTTAAACCTAATTTAGCAGGATCAAGTGGAATTTATTCCCAAGATGCAAGAATGCTTCACCATATGTACACCAATGGAAGATTTCCTCGGTGATCAAGATTGATTTACACATCCAATTCAAAAAATGTGGCATACCATATCAAGGGGATGATGGACAAAAACATGTAATCTTGTCAATGAATGCACAAAAAGCTTTTGACAAATTCAATAGCTTTTCATATTTAGAGGGTCTCAACAAATTACACCTATGGGGAAATTGCTTCAACAAAATAAATTGTCTTATATTGGAGATAACATGAACTTTTCCATATATAAAAAATCTAAACACTTCAGACAAATAAATGCAAAACTGATAGAACTAATAAGTAAGTTGAAGCATATAAAACTAACACAGAAGAATCAGTAGTGTTCTTAGATACTAACAGAAAATGTCATGAAAATTGAAAATGGAGGGTAAGATATCCCAGGGATAAAAACAAGAAAACAAAGACAAGGGTAACATGTCTTTGTAATGATATATATATATATATATATATATATATATATATATATATATATGGCTTTCACCTGGATCCTTCCTACTTTTCTAGAATGCATTTCATCATCTCAGTTACCTAGGTTGGAAGGAACAGTTCATCCTTTTTTGTAACCTCTAACTTTCCATGTATGTTTTGTTTGTGACTTTAAAAATTCTGTAATTTTTAAAATCTCTTGAAAGCAGTCTCTATTTCTATTCATTCTCTTATATCACTATGACATTCTCTTCCCTGCTTTCCTTTTACTTAATCATTTTTGCTAGTTATTTCTGTCTTTCCAAAGCACATGTCTATAGCTATCTCAAACCAAAACCTGTTTGATAAAACAGTGCCTAAAGTGGTTTTTCATATTGGGCCAACACCCATTAGTGTGGACTATGAAATGAAGTTAGGAAATTAAATCAAATTTTAATTTTAAAAAATTAAAATAGTACAGTGTCTCAGAGTATATATCAAAAGAATGAAAACAAGCTTGTTTATAAAAATTCCCTAAAATAACATATTTTGTAATAAATTTAACTGAGGATGTAAAATATTTCTACCTTGCATAACCGTAAAATAATTATGAAAGAAATTGATCAAGATGCATACAGATGCAAAGATATTCCATGCTCATGGATTGAAAGAATAAATGCTCTACAAACATACACACTATCCATATTAATCTGTAAATTCAATGCAATTCTTATCAAAATGCTAATAAGGATCTTCATCTTATGGAATGCAAAGAATATTTGAATATGTGTGGAGTCACAAAAGACTGAGTTATCAAAGCATCCTGAGCTGGAGGCAGTGTACTACTTCAGGTCAATGAGAACTGTACAGGATAGTAAGTAAAACAGCATAATGTTGGCAAGAAACAAATTCATGAGCCAATGGAACAGAACAGGTAACTAGTTATCCATCCCAGTCATTAATTGCAAAGTGATGTTCAACAAGAACATACAATGAGGAAAGAAAAGTCTTTCAAGAAGTAGTGTTAGGAAAACTGGATATTGACACACACAAAAGTGAAATGAGACACTTGTCTCATACCTGAGCTACTCCCAGGCACTGTGTATATGCATAAACACATAAATACCTGACAGACATTCACATCTATATCAATCCACAGCTATAAACATTTTTAATCCACATAATGAATTAATAAATATGTGCTATTAATTTCAATTCTAATTAAATATTAGAGAATTTATTCTAGACAACTTCTTATGCTTTCTCATTCGCTTTAATAGTAAAATATTTGTTTATTTTCATTTTTTATTTTTGTTAAAACAAATTCCCACCCAACAGCTTGAAATAATCTAAATTTACTAATTTACTGTTTTAAACTTTAGTGATTTGGCAGGTTTCATTACACTAAAATCAAGGTATTAAAAATGTTTTATTCCTTTTTAGAGAGTGTAAAAAAGAATGACATGAGGTTTTTTGTGTCATAGTTTTTGCTTTTGCTTTTACTTTTTCCAACTTCTATGGACTTACATTTCATTGTGGCAGTATCCCACCTCCATTTTAAAATCAATCACAGTCTATATTTCCAGGTTTTCTAAAGTCATGCTGGTGCCTTGTTCAGACTGACACACTGTGGACTGATACTCCACTTGCAACCTATTGATTGGCCTTACAATCATGCCATGTGATGTTTTCCCATTATTTTCCCTTTTGGCTCTTAGTGTGATTTGGCCCTTCATTTGGTTACTTTTTACTTAACTCCTTACCTCAGGACACTTGATAACAATATGGTCCCATGTTTATCATAGTGTTCAGTAGGTGGTCTACAAAAAATATATTTCAAAGTAAAGAGGAAGAAAGATGTTTATGTTTCAAAAGCTAAAATTTGTATAAAAAACATGTGTACTGAAATACCAAGTCTATTGATTGTTTATTGTTTGGGCAAATACAATTAACAGTTCTTAAAATTGAATTTGTTTCAATCATAAAATGAAAGACTTCATTATGTTAATTTCAAGTATTATTTTTAACTATCATGCAATGATACCACTATTTCTTCAGGAAATTCTATGCAGTATTTGTTATTTATTTTCATTGGAAAAATCATCTACCTATAAATGCAACTGTGACAAAGAAATGTATGTCCCTTAATTTAACAAGCTTGCTATTAACCTATGTAACTTTTGTCTTTCTCCCAAAATATAATTTATTTTGATTCTTTCTTGAATCATAAAAGCTATAAGGGAAGCTAGAAATCTGTAAGCAATCTTTTCTACAGTACCATCAGAGAAACTTTTCATAAAATATCATTGGTTAAAAATATATAGATTATAATAGATGTATTAATTTTCTATAGTGATCCTAAACATGAGAACATGCCAGAAATTACAAACTACCTCCACTCTGACTATTTTATAGAGGATACAATTTAAAAATCAAACTGAAACAAGCAGTGTCCTTTACTCTTCAAAGATTTTAAGAGAAGCATTTTTCATGGCTCTTCCAGATTTGTGTACTCCCAGAAATCCTTGCAACTTCAAAATGATTCCATATTAAGTGGCTTTCTTCACTATGTGTATTTCTGTGTGTATTCTCCTCTTCTTATAAGGACAAGCCTTGCTTTATGTAAGATCCACACACATTCCCTGTGATTTCATCTTGAATAATTATATGTGCAAAGGCATTTTTCCACATAAGATCACACTTTGAGATACTGGCTCCTGGAAGCCACTATTTAATGGACTACACTGAAAAAATATTCATCAAGAAACAAATAAATAAATTAAACAACAAAAACTGACATCTAGGAGAAGTGAATTTTGTCATTCATGCCAAAGGTCGTGAACATTGATTTTCTATAGAATGATAACCACATTCTAGTTATGTAGGAATACATTCTGATTTTTAAACAACTCATATTGTAGAGAGATTATACTAGTATCTTAGGTTGTGCAGTTATCATAAAATATCATGTTAAGTTCGTGAAATAATAAATTTATTGCACAATGTTATTGAGGTCAAGAAGTAAAAGAACATGCGGATTCTATGTCTAGTGGTGGCCTATGCTACTTTCTCCCTGTGCCTTTACCTGGCAGATAGTGCAAACAAATGCCTCCAATTCTCTTTTCACAAAGCTATTAATTCCAATCATGAGTATTAAATATTCATGATTTTATCACCTCTCAAACACTCACATCTAAATAGCATCACCTTAGGCATCAGAACTTCAAATATATATTTATTGGGGGAATTGAATATTTAAATCATAGCAATTTTTAATTTTCATGTATTCCAGGAAAACACACAGAGAAAAGAAACAAAAGAAAAACATAAAGAAAGGAAGTATTGACTGCAAAGAAGGAAGCATAGACATCATCTGTAAACAAGTTGGTCAAAGAAACCTACATTGGAAATTTCAGATATAACAAATGTCTTGAAAGGGAGTCAGTCACAGACACATCTAGAAATAGCATATTTATGGAAGGAAGGACAGTTAGGCAATCATGTAAAAGTAAGTATGTGATTGGTCTGTTTAAGGGACAGAAAAGACACAAATATTAATTCTATAGTTTGGTGAATAATTAACAGTAAAAAATATATGACAAGGAACTGGGGGAACAAATCTTGTAGGATGTGTTAAACCACTCTATTGGCTTTGGCTTTTACATTGTGAAATAGAGAGATGCTTCAGAGTCTTAAACAAAGAGGTGATTTGAACTGATTTATACCATAAAGACATTTACTACTTTGTTGAAAATAAAATACAGAAAAACAATAGAAGAGATTGAACTTTTCTGGAAAGCTATCAAAGTAATCTAGTGAGTCATGACGATGGCTCAGACAAGAAGGACTGCCTTGTTGGTGACGGCTGAATAGTGCCACTCTAGATATATTTTATGGGCAACCTTAGCCTTATTTCTTGACATTTATGATATAGAGAATTTTAACAATATACAAAGAAGTAATGAGCAACTGGAAAAATGTGATGTATTTCAACTAGATGAAAAAGTTCACAAGTAAACATTGGCTCAGTTTCAACTATATAGATCATGAAAAATTTAATAAACAGTTTTAACGATATGGAGTTTAAGAGGATTATTTGTCTTGCCTAGAAATACAAACTGTGAATTATTTAGCAAATGTAAGACACAGTATAAAAACAGGTGAGATAATCAAAGAAATGACTATAGCTAAAGAAGAAACAAAGGTCATGAGTACATAGAAGAGTGAAAAAGGGAAGAAACAAAGATACAATTAGAAATATTGATCCATTAATATACTCATTAAATAAATGAGGGCTCTTGTTCAAACAAGTCAATAACATTCTCTCTAAAATTATTTAAAATGCAACACAAACAGCAGACTATTGCTAGTATAGAAACTGTCTCAACCTAGGGTCCTGCTAGACTCATGTGACTACAACCTTCAAATGTTAATTAAATTGGCTTTGTTTAGAAACCAATGCAAGAAAATGTATGCAAAATCAATTTCAGCAGGTAATAATAGTCAAAACAGGTTGAGGACTCTGAATTAACAGCTGAATTTATCAATGTTGGTATGACTATTGATTTAAACTATAGCAATTTCTGCTAAATGATGTTTGCAAAATCCCACTAGGAAAAAAATCCTACTAAGAATAAATTATTTAGTGAATATAAACAGGGAATCTGATACAGTGAATACAAACTATGTTTTTGTGAGTTCTTTTCTTGCAAAGAGGGAAATAAAAGACAAAAACTGCCAAGATATTTCTTCCTTTTCCTCCATCCTTTTTCTAACCCTTAACTTTTTGCTCTGCTTTCTCTTCCAATTTATCTTCTTCCTCATTCTCCTCCTCCTCATATTTCTATTCCATGTTCTTCTTCTTTTACATTTCATTCTTATTTTTTTCCAAAGAAGGGTAGTAGAAAATTTTCTGGAATATATCCATTTAGGATAAAAACTAAGGAGAGATAGAGAAAGAAAGGAAAGGAAGTAAGAGAGAGATACTTGCTGTATAGTGTTATTGACTGATTCTAAAGGATTGGGAAATTTAAATAAAGTGGCAACATTTTCAAACACATCTTGAAAATATATCTACACTAACAACCCAAAAGTTAAACTAGAAAAGTAGACAGGAGAGTACTGCTACTGCTCTGGTTTGTTAACTGTAAGGAAGAAAAAGATTTGAAGAGATATAAAAATAATCCTTATAATAATTTAATGTGGAGAAAGATCTTGAATTCAGAAGAGTTGATCTTATGACAAGTACACTTTCAAATCATAGCTACACAAAATTAAAATAACTGTACTAGTCAGCTTTTTTATTGCAGAGGCTCAATACTCAGTACCTAAAACTTAAAAGAGGATAGGTATAATTTGCATAAATTTCAGTCTATGGTCAGTTGACATCAAGGCAGAAATAGTATATAAAAGGGCGTGGTAGAACAAAACTGTTTAGTTCATGGCTGCTGAAAAGCAGAGCAAGGGAAATTTGCTAGAAAGAAATGGAAAAGAAACCAAATATGGTACTCAAGCTTATCCTTAACATCATAGCACTACTAAACCAATCCAGGAACATATATTATTAATGTGTTAGTCATTTCTTAATTCAATGAAGTTGACATATTGTTATTAACTGTAACAGACAACCAATTGTCAACTTCATAGAAAAGCAACTCATTAAACCATACTTTATACATAAAGGTAGTTTAAGTTTACAATTCCAACTTAACAACTATCCTGGATAAAACCCAAAATATAATAGTTCCCTACCAAAAGTCTCAGAAATATCACCCTTCTTTAAAAGTCCAAGTTCTGAGACTAAAGTCAAACTCTTAACTGTGAACTTGTGGGGAAAAGTATAATCCTAAAGTACAACGGCACAGTTTAAGCATTCTCAGACAGAAAGGGTGCAATAGAGGGGACAGGAAAGAACTGAACCAAAACAAGACCCAAACATTAAAGCCTATATCTCCATTTGAGTAAAACATAAGTTCCAAAGGAAGGGTAGTAGAACACACAGGACTTGTGTCTTCTCCCCCCTCTGTGACCATGGTGATGGCAGCCCACACAGTCTTCACTTATTACCTCTGGCTTTCCTCAGCAGATACCTCATATTCTTGGCCTCACAGATTTCCTGAGGCTTCCACTGCACATTGGCTTCTTTCTTACACCCTTAGGCACTGTACTTTCTGTGTTTTTTGCCAGGTTTTTCTTTCAAATCTTCATGGAAAATCTTCCTGAGCTCATAATTCTCATGTGCTACAAACCAGTAAAAACAAAAAATGTCACAGTTGGCTGCCAGCGTGAGCAGTAGCTAGGCCCACCTGATGCACAACTGCAGCAAGATATGGTTGCCTAGGTAGCTGGGTGGAGCAAAATGTATCCCAGGGTGCCAATTGCCTAGGAGATTCCTTTGGAACAGGCATCTCACAGATTCTTTTCTTAAATTAAAAACTTACACATTTGTACCTATGAGACTGTAGAATTTGGGGTCTTAGTGACTACTGGGGTCTTAGTGGGGTCTTAGAAGCTCTGAGGGAATTTTTATTCCTGTTTTTTCAAAAAGTGTTTATCCTCACTTTAATAGTACCAGTATCTTTAGCAGGTGTATGTGTTTTTTTTATCTCCAACTTTATATATTTTTTTGAGGTCAAAAGTTATATTTTTCAGTTTTCTGCCTTTTGCCTGCAGTTCTCACCACAAAAAGATTTGTACAATCATGCAGAAGTATCCATGCTACAAATTAAATGTTGTACTGTCTTGAAATTAATTCACCAGGCAAACTATTATATTACTTTTATTCTCAGTGTCTTATAAAGTCTTTTTAATAAAAAAAAAAAAACACTAGACCTACCAAACAGTAGCACACAGGATCTCAAGTCCATCTACCCATAGATTGCTTGTTTCCAGTTGAAACCTTCTGTGCCTCTCATTGCTCTCTGCATTACTATTAGCCTTCTGATCTTTTAAGCTTTGATCAGCATTATTAGTCAAGCACTGCTTAAAGCCTCCTTTAAGATTCTCTAGCTTGCATCTCCAAATCCTTCCAAACATCACTCTCAAAGCAACTGTAATGTTTGTAGAGCAAATTCTCAAGTATTGCCACAGTAATAACCCCATTCCTGGCACTAAGTTCTTGTACTAGTCAGCATTCTCATTGCTGATATACAAAATCCAACACTCACAATTTAAAGAAGAGAAATTTAATTTGCTAAGAATTTCAGTCCATGTTCAGCTTATACCAAGACAAATACATCGTGGAGAAAAATCACTTGGAATGAAGCTGTTTAGTGTCAGAAAGGAATAGGTAGAACATCATATATAGCAGTCAAGGTCATACCTCCATAACCCAGGCAGACACACAAAAGGACATGCTGTCCTAATGTGCTGAGTATTTCTTAGTTTAAGGTGGTTGACGTATCAGAATTAGCTGTCAGAAAATCATATTGATAAGAAGAAAACTTTAATATGTACATTGTTTGATCCTCCAAGTTCTTCCTCAGACTTGCATAGTCTAAATCTGGACTTTTGTATCAGCAGAAGCATTGCAAGAACCAAAAATTCTTGAATCTTCACTTTCTCAAATCATAATCAAATTCAAATCAATAGCAATCTTAGAAATAGAATTTGAATTTACAGGTGTATTAATGGTAACTCTAATAATAAAATACATAGGAAATGAAACTCTTACACAATGATTTGCGATTTAAAGATTCTACCACATTAGAAATCACTCTGAAACTTTTACAGTTAAAGTTTAATCATATTTGCTGCATGGTCTACTTAGTTTTTCATTGTTCTCTCATAATAAATGAAGTATTGCCTTCAACTGATGCATAGACAAAAAAGTTGTGCTACGTTCATGCAGTGGAATATTATTGACAAAAAGAAAGAAAGATCTAATGACTGATCCATACAACAATAAGGAGCAATGGCAGTATGCTAAGTGAATGTGGTGGTAAATATTGTCAATTGGTTGACTAAGAGATGAACAGAAGACTAAGAAAGTACACTGCTTAGTAATCTCTGAGTCTGTCATGGATGTTTGATGACAGGAATTATGTCCATTCCTTGGACCCTTGATATCAGGCTTTTTTCCTTCTTTCTGTTTGCTAGTTCTTAGCAGTTATTTTCTGCCATGCCTTTCTGCCTAAATTTCTACCTTGAAGCCAACTGAGTAGGGACTAAAAACACCACAACTATGATCCAAAGTAAATCCTTCTTTTAATTTGTGATAATCTGTTCCTTTGGCCTGGGAACACAGCTAGAAGAGAAAATCTGTATTAGAGAATTGAAGTAATTACTGTAATTGTAACTGAACATGTGGTTAAGAAGAATTGGGAATCCAAGGGTTTGTAGATTCAGGGTAGAGAAAAGTGTAACACTGAGCAGATATTGAAAGGGAATTCTTCTGAGACCTCAGATCAAGAATGCTGATGGGAATATGGACAGTAACAATGGAGCTCTGGCAGATTCATGTGGAAAACAGGACTTGATTGTTAACTGGACTAGAGGCCATGTGTGTTACATTGTAACAAACTATTTGGCTACCAAATATCCATGCCTTAGTAAACTCTATTAGACTGGGCTTAATAACTATGAGCTAATTGGTTTGGAGAAGGAAATGTTAATAGTACATTGTTAGCACACAGGTACAGCATGTCATATGTAGCCAGATTTACAATAAAAAATGAGAGCAACAATCACAGCCAAAAGGTTTTGAAGACTCCGTTTTGTCAGAAAGGAAACATGCACAGACTTGGAGCAATGGAAAGTGTGGTTGTTGAAGATTTCATCACTGTTTAAAAGAGATAAATACTTTGCAACAGCAAATTAAGAAAGAGTGATTACGAGTACCTCAGGAATCAACAAGACTCTACCAATCCCAGATTCAAGACTCTAAAATTGTGAACCTTTCATTTACAAAGAGATGCCCTCACCCTCTGGCCAGAAGAGGAACCTTTAAGCATGCATGGGTACTCAAAAGCAAAGGGACATGTCTATTGCTCAAGTTGGCAGCAGAGCTTTTGGTCAGCCCTGTAATGCTTGTTTTGCAGGCATGAAATATGAAAGTTACAAGGTCAGGGAGCCTCTACTCAGGATCATAGGAAAGCCTGGGAGGTCAGGCAGTGTGTGATGGAATTAATGACCTTGCCATAGCTCCAAAGAAGTAGACATATGAAGCTGTGGGAATGAAACTAAAGGTGTATTAGAGAGTAGATGAAGTTGGAGACGTAAGAAATATGGAATAACTGCAGATAGAAGAGAAGGTAGTAAGTAGAGTCAGTCCTATAAAGGCCATGCGAGTTGCCATCAGCAAGGCCAGAGTGGTGGCTTTCCAAGTCCTTCGGAACTCACATGACACCACCATGAGGATAGCGTGCTAGAGATGGAGTTACAGGATATAATGTTTTCCTTGTGAGGCTTCAGTTTTATTTTGCTCTAATTCTTTTCTGTTTTCACTATTTTCCCTTTTGGAGTGGGGATCTTCACCTTGTGGTATTTTGTTTTGGGATTATATACTTTTTGGTAATTTTCCTAATATTCACCATAAAAGTTTGCTTTGAGTATCAGAGGACATTTTGGACTCATCCTTTTGAGTAATGCTGGGACTGTTAAGGCTTTGTGGAAAAAAATACTATGTTTTGGGATACTTGTGCCATGTCAGGTGGAATAATGGTCTTGCTTATGCAGATGAGTTTGAGTATAAAAATGACAAGTATATGAGGTGGTCATTTTGGTTAATCTTGGTTGTCAAAATGATTGGCTTTATACATGACTAGTATCGCACAGTTCTTCATGTGTCTGGTCAATGATAAGGGGTGTACTGTTTGGTATCTGCTTCCTGGTTCCTTCTTATTCTCTTTCCCTCTTTTCTGTTTCCCAAACAGAGTGCCATGCCTTTCCATCTTGTAGGTAACTGGCCAAGGATGGAAACCATGAACAAAAGTGATAATCTATTTTTTCTTTAATTTGTTTCTGGCATTTTGTCCCAGCAATATGAAGTAACCAACAAAGGTAATGAAGTCAAAGTTTGAATATTCTGTTTTATAAAGCTCTGATTATGTAACATTTGATAAAAATGAAATCACATGTTCACTGAACAGATGGATTAGTGGATATCTGGGGACTGTGCAAGAGCTGGAGATTTGCAAAAAAAGAAAAAAAGACTGATTTTATTTTAAGAAATTGATATAATATATTTCATGATTTTTGTACACAAATTTGTGTGCATTAAAATTCATAGAATTACATAGCAAAAAATGTTAGATTTCACTCTAAACAAAGAATTTATCAGAAACCTGACAAAAATATAAAAGCTTGTAATTATGCATATCACATTTCAATTAATATTTTAAATGTACTTAGTTTTTCAGGCAACATTATTATTTTTAAGTAAAAGTTACATTTTCAAAACATTTTTAAATTTTTTTAGGAAATACTGTAATATAAATTATTTATAGTGTCTTAACAGAGTTCAGCATCCATATTTTTAGATACTGAACTAAATACTATTATCTAATGATTTTCCTCCTGAAGTATTACCAGCTTCAATTCCTAAGCAGGTAATACTCTCTCTCAAACTCTTATAAAATAAGGAAAACAACCCAACACCATTGAAAATACTAAATATGGCAAACATAATTTTGAAGTATAAGGTTTTCTATAAATTAACTTATTTTCAAGAAAGACCATTGAAAACTGTGATAGAATATGATCTACTTTCTCTAGTTTTAAGTTAAATGTGCATCCCAATTACTTAAATTTTTGATTATGTATGATTACATAGCAAAGGATAATTGAGGTTTCAGATGAGACAAAAGTTGGTAATAAAATGAGATTGAAATGGCAAGATTATACTAAACTGTCAGAACTGTTCATACATCCAATAAATGAAAGAACACTATTAGAATTTTGAACACTGAAAATAATATAATTTTGAGGATCAATTCAATAGTGAAGACAATTCTTTTCAAAGATTGACAATAATCTTTTTGAGCTTTTTGAGAAAGAAACTCAAATGTAAATGATGCCCATATTTAGGTAATATGGTGTACCTTGGCTCCTGTCATTCTTTGGAAGATCTACAATTCTTTAAAGACTCACAAAGCCCTTAAAAAGCTCTGTGGCCTTTGCCTTGTCCTAAGATTTCATCTTACACTTTTCTCCTATTGTTTCTATAGTCCAACCACAATGGACTCAATGCAGTATCTCAGAATTACATTTTAAAAGTCTAACCATTCTGGTCCTTGTTCTCTCTACATGAGAGATATCTGAATTTAGGATGTTTTTACTAGAGGAGAGTATGAATAATTCCTGAAAGAACTAATTGCTGCATATTTTGTTGACTATAATTAGTGTCAAAGGCCAAAGGTAAACTCAACACACACTGACATTCTTTCCATTTGTACAAGAAGAAAGATGAAATGAGTCTGTTGATAATTCATAATTTCTATCCCCTGACTCCAAACCCTCAGCCAATAATTTCTTGTCTATACCTTAATAAATGCTAAGTTATTGTGGTAAAATACAAATTCTATCAAGTTTATTTTATGCTTAAAATTTCCAGTTGTTCCCTTTCCTCTGCATGCCCAGTGCAGGTAGAAAGAGCCACAGGAAGAGCCGTCTCTGCCTGCTGGGCACCACCACTGGAAGGCCCTGTCCTCTGTGCACCCAGTGAAGGCAGAGAGAGCCAGAAGATCTGCCTTGCCTGCCGGGCACTGCCACCAGAAGCCCCTTTCCTCTGCATGCCTAGCCTGGACAGTGATCTCCTGGGCAGAGAGAGCCAGGAGATCTACC
>PVJX010013910.1:0-47207 GCA_004027295.1 Dolichotis patagonum
AAGGAAAATGTATCCACCAGATTTCAGAAGTGTCTGGCTTTAAGTTATATGTGTTTCTAACATTCTGCATATATAACCTATCTAAGTAAAAAATAGCTTTCAATAGTTAGTAATGTACAATTCTGGGATCTAGTTATCTCATCAAATGATAACTAGGTCAAATTAAGATACCAGAAGCATTCCTGAGAAAGGAATTCAAAAGAGGATTGCTAAAGCAGAAAAGTTTATAAAAAATAGTCTTCTACACATTAGAGAATTATTTAACAATATCAATTTAAATTGGTCTCTTACTACATTGCAGTACCAATACTGAGTTGGAAACCAGCTTAACCTGATGTCTTAGTTCTGAATTGGATCACGTTTTTAACAAATATTTCAATGTTGCTGAGTCAATATTTCTACATTTATTTTTAAAAAGTCATTGACATCATAGACAAGCAGTCTTGACACATTTGTTTTTATTAATCCTTTCTATATTTCATACTTGAAACTTGACTCATTTTGAGTGACATTGTCTTATTAAATACGTCCTGAAACTACAAGGTCCAAGGGAGGCATTATCGTGAAGTTACACAATAAATAATGGGGTATCCATAAGCTCAGTAATTCATCTGAACTCACACAGTGAGCTATTAAAAGAGACAGGTCTTTGAATATTTCTTCTTACCATTTAATCACCAGTTTATGATAGGCTACAATTCAACTCTACCTAATTAGTCTGTATAACCATAATGGTTGATTAGGTAGTACAGACACATGTTCTTATTTAACTATAATTTGATCTACTTAGGTTTGAAATATGGCTTTTCATAGTCTAGACTGTCAGGAGAATGAGACTCTTCCTTTTTTATTTCTTGCATATTAAGTGTCCCCTTGACTATGGCATTACCACATCACAGCAGAGTCAGGTCTATGGAATCCCTGTGCAAGCTCAAGTCTTCATTTCTTAGCAGTTAGTCACACAGTTCTAAACGTATTACAAAATTGCTGAAGTTGAATGTTTTTATTCCACTTTGTGTCACTAATGGGATTTTACCAAAGAGCATGACCTCTAATCATATTAATATGTAATCAAGCAATAAACTTGCCTTAGTGTGAAGTTCTTAGGCACAGTATTCTCTCTAGTGCTGATTTTTCTATTCAATTGGTAAGGATTTACTTTGGTTTATTTCATTACTGTAAAACTGGGGTAAACGTCTCAGTGTTCAATTCTTTTTAAGTGCCCTAAGGGCTTCTTCTTAATTTGTCCATCTAAGGAAGTGAAGTGTCCCAAACTGAAATTGAACACAGTTTCCCAAAACTTTGTTGTTACAAATAGTCTCTAAAAATATGGACCTGTCATCCAGAGGTTTTGAAATAAGCGGTCATCACATTAGTGACACTGGGTACACAAAAGACATTTGTCAAATCACCTCCCACTCTCTGAAATCATAATGACCTACTCCTGGCTAAATTTTGGTTAAGAGCTTGAGAACAGAGGTATCAAAAGGCACTTCCATTTCTTTTTCTTAAAATTGTCCTGTAATGTCCTGTAGACTTCTTTCCCCCACCTGTTGACAATGAAAGTCACTTGTTCCAGATGATGTAGCTGCAAGACAGCAATACAGGCCTTTGCAGCTTAGAAAATGTTGTCTACAAGAAGTGTAAACTCAATTTTCTTAAAAATAACTCATAGGTAGATTCTAGCCATCTTTATGATATAAGTTAATACATAATGTTTAAGTTATTTTTTGAAGGTGACCTAAGTGGTATATGAGTGGCAGAACTCATTTTCTCTCATTGATCATCCTTCTTAGTTTTGTGTTTTACTTTGTTCTTCATATGATGAGAAAATTAAATTATGGGTAACTAAACCTGTTTTGTACCAGAGAGGCATGTGTGCATGTGCGTATGTGTTTGTATGTGAGAGGGTGTTTTACCAAAGTGAAGTAAAGAGAGGTGAGTGTTCCCCTCCATCCAGACCTGTGTTACATGAATGCTGTCATCCATGGAGCAGGTCTGTGGGGGCACAGAGTGGTCAGGGACAGATCCAGGGTCACACGGTGCTGGTCAGAATACCCCTAGTCAAAGACTCAGGAAGCAACGCTCATCCTTAGGAGCTTCTGCATCACTGCTCCTTGGCTTGCCCAGGCTTGATCCCGGAGAAGATGCCCCAGAGCTGCCGTGTGCTTAACGTAATGTGCTATGAGCAGCACTTGTGTTGCCAGCAAGCCTTCCTTTTCATTAATACCTAGAGGAATATGTCTGCTACTGCTTAGCATGTGGTCTTAAAACCACATTACACTCCCAGAGATTAATTTGAGAAAATTTGGATCAAAATTTTGGGTTTTCTTTGCCTTGATTTTCCTGGTTCTCTCAGCTTACTTTCTCCAAGACTGACTCTAAGAACCTGAGAGAACAATTACTGTTTATTGCAAATTAACTATGGAAGTGCTTTGTTCCTTTGATTTAGTCTAACTATGATTTTCTTTGGGTCTATCTCAGATTCTTAGCTTTCAAAATAAGTGACTATGGATATTATTGGATCTTTGCTATCTCTTGGTAGAATTCTAACTTATATTATTCATTTGGAGGACTCAAGAGGAAGTCTATTTCATTAAGGATTTAGGCAAAGGACTCAGAAGAAATAGCCTATAAAGTATAAATGTTGCTGCAGATTTATTAAGTTCCAAAAAAACGCTATGGAGTACAAGTGCAATTGCCAACATTTGTGCTCCTAACTCAATTTCCTACAGAAAGAACAGCTGAAAAAAACTATTAAAAATCCATTACCTGTTGTTTAGGAACCAAAATAGCATTTTTCAGAAGCTTCTTATCAAGCAATTGGATGCAACAGGATGATGTACAATGGGGGTGAGGGTTAGGCTGGCATCGACATTTTGCTTCTTCACTTAAATGATTAAACCTTTGCTAAATTAGATCAAGGAATTTAATTTCTTTTCAAGCCTTTATGAATTTTCTCTAATACAGGAATGATCTGAGACAGAACACTCAAGAAAATTGAACAGAGACAGCAATTTCAAAAAAGTCTGCCCTGCACCCTGTGGAGGGCACTCATGGACCAGCAAACGCACAGCTGAGCGTTTCTTAGCCAAATCTCTCAATATCATTTCCAAGGCAAATTCTGACTTGCATGCTGTATATTAACAGTGTATTACTGCAGCGAGGCTTGCATGGCAGAACTACGACTAAAATGGAGGCAACTGCTCTTTCCTCAGATCTTACAAGCACTTTTATCTGTTTAGAGTCAAATCATAGTTTTCATTGCTAGATAAGTTCAGTTTGTGTAAATTTTAATCTATATCTGACATGAGCAGGAATAAGCCTACAAAGGAAAAATCAATAGTGAAGCTGCCACATTTTAACACGGGTCATGTAGTATATGACAGAGACAAGAAGGGCTTAGGCCAAGGCAGTGTCTTTCAAAGTGGCCAAAGATGAGCTGTCTCTGGCATAAGCAGGGGCAGAAAGCTGTCGGGTATTTCCCTCTAAGGCCAGGACAGACAGATCATCCCTTATCTGTGAGGGAGGCTGGGTAGCGGGATTCAGGGTCAGCATACTCAAAGCCAGCACAAAGTCTGAAACCTTTTAAAATCTAAATAGCAAAGATGACAAGGGGTGTCTTTAGAGAAGGTTTGAAGTCTTCCCTAAACAGAAACATGAGTTTCAGCTAGCATTGGGGTAGAACACTAAGTTTGATACTTGAATATATTTTAGGTTGTTTAGGTAATTATGCAATTCAAATAAAAACCTAGAGTGCATGTCAGTAATAACAGTTTTAAGATGCTCAACACAATGAGTACCCTGAGGCTTTGTACTATTTCTGAGCAAACTGCCCACATTTAAATCCTTCATTTAAACAACCAGCACATCTAAGATATAATATAAACAACAACAATATGTTTTTCAGGAAATCAAAGCAAACTACTGCAGATCAAGGTTCTTTTCCCTATAGACAATGACTCGACAAATGAAAACGCAGTTTAAGCAAAACCAAAGACCTAAGGATGTAAGTTTGACTTCACTTACACACACACACACACACACACACACACACACACACATTTAAGGAGAAATTTACCTTTGAGAAATAGGAGAAATCAGTGTTATCTAGTTGTAGTTGCCAGAGCCTACTTATTGAGGAACTGAAATCCGAATGAAAGCACAAAATGGAATGAAAAACTTTGCTTCATACAGTTCCAAATATGAGCTCAACATGAAAGACAAAGAAGCCTGTAGGGGACCCTGTACATCATGATGAATACCTCTGTGCAGCCCCTAATAAACCAAGCCTAACTTTCTGGGTGAAAGTAATAGCTACCTCTCTGAAACCCTGAAAGTCAGATGGGATAGCCACTTGTTACACCAAATCCTGCCCAGGAAAGGAAGGGGCATCCAGCACGGATGCTATTTTTTGCTTTCTTTCAGAAAAGGTGTGTGCAGCACAGACATTTTCAATTAGTCCTAGAGATGGATCATTTTATACTTTCATAAGTTTTTCAGAGGAAGGTATTTTACAGAATTTTACAAGAAATTAACTGTTTATCTCAAGAAGTTTTGAAGTTTGATTTCACTTTGTGCTGGTTGCACATTAGTTGAGGGATATTTTAAAATGAAGTTTAATTAAATTAATTTTTACTAGGGACTGATTTGCATCTGTAATACTTTCCTCAAGGTCCACCAGTCATTTTGGGCCATCTTGAATCACTCAACTTAATGATATTTGATGAATGAATATTTTCTCACAATAAAATAACATGTTAGGCACACTACTAAGTCTTCTGTTATGGTGCCTTGAATATATATATATATATATATATATATATATATAATATTTTCTGTGTCTGATGCTTAGACTCCAAACAAGGCCCTTGTGCATAATAGACAAATGCTCTGCCACTAAGATTCAACATTATCCAAAAGGATTGAAACTTTGTACTTAAAAATTACAAAGATAACAACAAATTGAAATAATATGGAATCATTTGTAGAGGAAGAAATAAAATCTCATAGTAGACACAAAATGACCAAATCAAGCTCAATTCCACATCTTAGTATAGCTCTAATATTTGTGTATTTTGGATAGATCACTTAAATGCTGCATCATGTTTTTAAAAATATATTTTATAGATATAGATATAGATATAGATATAGATATAGATATAGATATAGATATAGAATGTACACCCATGTTAGCAGTTTACCATACTCATAAAGGCAATGGTCACCATCTGAACACTTCTGGTAATTGTGGAAGCCAAAGGTAACTTGTATCAATCTCATGCTTCCTCAGTAAATTTGGTATTAAACTATTTACACAAGTTTCTCTTTTCCTATTCTTTTTGAGTTCCAGGATATTCCGATTGCAGCACATACACATGTTTCCCTAAGTTTGTCTTGGCTCTGACAGCTTCTTAGATTTCTTTGTTATTTGGGTGACCTTGAAATATTTAGCAAACCAAGCACTTTCTAAATGTCTATGAATTGAATTTGTTTAATTTCTTTTTTCATTAAGAGACTGAGGTTACAAATACTTGGGGGAAGGTCACAGAGGCAAAGTGTTGATTTATCACATTATATCGGGGTACACGCTGCCAGCATAACATCACTTTTGATTTTAAATTTAGCTATCCAAATGAAGTAACAGTTCCTGGTTTTCTTCAGTGTAAAGATATTTTTCATGTTTTGTCACACTGCATACATACATATGAACGAAATCAGTCAGTGCAATTCGTAATTAAAAAGTCAAGAGCTATGCTCCACATCCTTGAGAATGGACTGTCTATGTAAATTATTTGATATTCTTCAGAAGAGATTTTTCTATTCCAGTGATTTGCTTACTTAGTCATTTGTATAGGTATGGGCTGATCCATATTTATTGTATATTTTGCACTATATTCTAAAGCTGCTTTGCAGCTAACGTTATTCTCTTTGCCAGGTTGAAAGTGGTTCATTTCACTTCTGTTTGGATACGATCGTCCCCTGTCCCAGTTACTTGTTTAAACTTTAGCTTTCTTGAAAGCTTGATTATTGCCTTCAGATGAGGTTGGTCCTCTGACCAGGTGCATCCTTGACATCTGAGAGCTTGTCAGAATGTGGGTGGTCCCCAGACCTATCTCCTAAAGCCAAATTTCTGAATGTGGTACTCAGCAGTCTGTCTTTCAATAGGCTCAAATAGTGCTTCAGATGCGCGGGAAAATGTAAGTTTCAGTGCTTAAAGCATCATGAGAAGAAAGGAAGAACATATTTGTTTTGTTTCAAAGGCAGTTAATTGAAGAATAAAATAAGTTACTGATTCATGCTTAGGCATTCAGCAAATATGTTACATTTGGATACAATCTGTTGATTTCTTAGTCAGAAGCCATTTATATGATCAATAATCTGGGTTCATCTCTTTGAATGAATGTCTTTTTCAGTTTTAAATCTGGTAACTTTTTAGAAAGAGCTTTTAAAATCCACTTCTGTTTATTGTAAATTCTCTGCAATTTAAATATCCTTCTAAATATCATCCAAATTTGAAAGTCTCTCAAAAAAGAATATCATTCAAGTGTTTTGTGAGATTTTATTTTCCTTTTGTATTTTTGCTTGTGCGAACAAAATTAATAAAATATAGTACCTCTAAACACCCACTGAATAAAATTCTCTAAAAGTTAATGTTAAATTACTGTGTAAATATTAATAATTACCATGAATAGTTATGAGAGCTAATAATAAACTATCATTATTTTCATTATTTCCAAACATCTTATTGACTAGCTAAGTATGTATGTATAGCTAGTCTCTCACTAATGCAAATAATATCACTAGAAAAACATTGAATTGAATTCAGTTTTAGAATAAATACTGCAGAAAACTATCAACATCAGTGAAAGTTTTCCCTTCTATGTCAGATGAAACTGATGGTCATATATACATTTAAATTACTTTTCCTGACATTGATCTCGATTGCATATAATATTGTGATTTGAGTTAATAATTACTATACATGGAAAAGTATAAAACTAGTCTTCATAAATTTTCAGATGTTAAATTGTTAACATATAAATATGGTAGAAATAATTTACAATTATTTGTAAGTTAACCTGAAAAACTTCTACCCTTTCCCTTCCCGAGAAGAACATCAGATTTGTGTCACCTGCCCCATCAGGAAAGGATACTGCTAAGCTTCCACAGAACCTAAAATACAGTTTAAAAATGTATATGTTAAACTGTGACTTTCAGCAACTTTTTATTTATCCTTTTACTTATAATTTTTACGTATTTCTCACATGTAGCATGCTAAATTGCAAAGCAAAACAATGGTTTCATAAGAAATTTGTATCTGTACAAAATAAATTATTAGTGGCATTAATGTATATTCCTTACCTTAGCAATATTTGCCTTGAGTAGTTTAGGAGTATACATGTTTAATGAAGTGAGATTATAATATTAACTTACAAATATATCACTGAATTACACACCATTACATAAAAAATCTGTAAACATTATGTCATCCAAAAAAAAAGGGGGGATCTTGCCTGGGGTTTAGCTTAGTGGCACAAGCGCCTGCTTGTCAAGCACAAGGTCGTGAGTTTCATCCTTGGCAAACACACACAAACACAAAAAGGATCTTGACATTGACCAAGTCTGTTTCTTATTGTCTGAATCATGTTTCCCATCCTCAAAGTCTCTATACCGAGCTTTAGCTGTCACTGCCAAGGACTTTACTGTTTCCACTTTTAGGTTAGATGATATCTGACTGCCAAAGTAATATATCAGGTATTATGCAGGCTGACTCATACCATCCACATGCTGGCAAAGATATATTACTGCTAACAATAGCATTTCTTTGGAAAGATTTAAGTATTAATGAATTCCTATTTTTAATTTAACCAAACTCCCAGTCAAAGGAATATCATCAACTTTTAACACAGTTTGACAATAAATCCTGGGGGACTTTTTAGCAAACATTAGCAGGTCAATTTTATTCTTTAATAATGTCTTTATGATTTGTTCCTAAACATGATTACTTGCAGAGTTACAATCCTTGTGATGGTGTGCTTGCATTTTAATCATGTGTGTGTGTGTGTGTGTGTGTGATTAAAACTATGTTAATTCCATTACTATGTGGAAATTGGTGTTAGCTTTCCTTTGCTATAACAAAGTGCCTTGGTTTGCATAATTTGTAAAGGGTGCTTGCCTTTTTTGGAAGCTACATGTAGAAGCAGGAAGAGGGTCACCAGCTCTTGTGAAGTATCTCTGGTAATACATGGTAGATGGCATCCTGGCAGGAGAGCATTCACCCAGAGGAAAGGAGACCAGAAGTACCTCGGGGAGGAGTTTGTGTTTTTTTAAGAACTTAGTCTCTCAGGACTAACCGTGGTCATAGAAGAACTTCTTATTGCCTTTTGAGAGCTTCTGGAAGCAGTGCCCTCAATGAGCCATTCACCTTGCCAATGGATCAAACCTCCTGAAGGTTCCACTAACATAGTCACATGGGAACTAAGCTTCCAAACCATGAGTGATTGGGGAACAAATTCATATCATGCCAGTATTATATTCTTTTGCTTTTGGCTTCTAAGATTATTTCTGTCTGATGATGAACATGAATCCATTCCATGCTGAATAGCCCTGAAGTCTTAAGACATTCTAGCATCACTCAAATTGCCAAATCCAAAGTTTCATCTGAAACTCAAGGCAAAGTCTCAAGCATAATCCTATAAACAGCAAGCATGAATGCATCTCCAAGAAATACTTATAGCACAGGGATAAGAAAAATATTTTTATTTTAAAAGAAACAGGGAGGTTGAAAGGAATAACTAAACCAAAGAAAGACTAAAGCCTAGATGTGCAAGATATTAAATCCAAACTGATGCCCTGCACACTGTGGTCATGCTCTTAGTCAACCCTGCCTGTGGTGTTTTTCATCATAGTCTTGCAGTTGCTGTGTCAGGCTGCCTGGGATTGACTTCAGTTTTCACAGATGGGTGTTGCATACTGCTGATTGATTACTTTTCCATGGATAGGCGTTCTACTTCCATGATTCTATTATGCATAAGCCCAGTAGAAATCTCTGCACTGGCTCTACACATGCAGCAGACTTCTGACTAGCTTTCTGAGTTTGTCACTGACCTCTGAGTGGAAGGTTCTATGACCTTGTAATACTTACATTCTTCCTTCCTGTAGAATCAGCACCATGTGAACAATAGCCAGCAAGGTGTTGCTGGCAAATGTGGTGTCTACGCCTGACTGGATAGGTAGAATGACTGGAGAGTGCTTCAGGGACATCAGGAAAAGAGCCCCAGGATGACCCTGTGAAATATGCTCGTGGAAAGGAGCGCTCTCAATCTCTGAGATAAATTGGCTTTCCTAGGCCTCCTGACATATTACAAGGGAGTCAGCCTTAAAATTTTTTTAGGTATTTAGATACCTTTTGGGCCTGTCATACAAAACACGTGTCTCTCTTTTTTATGATAATCTTTTTATCCTTTTGGAAATATTCTCACTGTGTTCTCTGAACACTTTTTAAAAATCTTTTGACTAGGTAAGATGTGAATTTTCTAAATCTTTCCACTGTAGCTATTTCTCCCAAATTGAATGAAAACAGCCAAACCTGAAAGAAGCCCCAAACAAAGCAGACCCATCTGTATTGTGTTTAGAAATACTTTTTACAAAATACCCCAGGTTATTACTTTCATTTCAGCCTTCCAAAAACCTCTAGCATTTGGATAAAGTTCTCTGATGGAGGGTAACAAGAATGGTCATTATTCCAATATTTATTTATCCTCATTTCTGACTGAGGCAAATTCCCTAGTCTCTTTGTATTCTGAACTCTCATCAAAGATGCCCATAATGTCCTTGTTACAGCACCCTAAGTTTGTTCTCATCTGTTCCTCTCATTGTTTTAATTACTTAGTCACAAAATCCATCTCTTATTTCAGCCATAGTTACAACAATCTCACTCTCAGTACGTTGTTATTTTGTATTAACTTTTCATTGCTCTAACAGAATACAAGAGACTACGCACTTCACAAAGAGAAGGGGATTACTTAGAATAGTATTGCAGAGTAAAAGTGTCACACTGCATTCCTGATAAATTCAACCTTCTGTGGGGGCCTAGTACTGAATGTCATTAGCACAAGAATTTGTGTGCATATGTGCATATGGGGGAGAGAGAGAGAGAGAGAGAGAGAGAGAGAGAGAGAGAGAGAGAATGAATCACATGGAAAGACAGAAACCTAGAGAGACTAGGGAGGACCCAGTCTGACCCTTTGACAGCAATTCAGTCTTAAGCACCAACAGTGAGCCAGTAAGAATTATGTTAATTCTTTTCAAAAGTCATGACTCCAGTGATATAAGGACTTCCTACTGGGCTCCTCTCTTAAATATTTCAACTACTTCTTAACATCACCAACCTGAGGACCAAATGTCCTGCACATTTACCTTTGAGAGTAACAAACGTAAGCAACCTCTAAGCTGTACAATGCAATTTATTTCATGTATCTTTTAATTGTCAATGTCTTCTTTTTTGGTTATATACATATATTTTTTTAATCAAAAAAAGAATAAAAACAATGATACAGAATTTCAACACAAAATAATAGGAGATTAGGAATGGTTAATATATTGTGTATTGGTATCTTCAAAGTAGTTGATTAGATTATAAGAAATAGGAATGAAAAAATTATTAAACAATGAAAGCACAAACCACTCATTTTTATGAAGTCACGAGATTAGTTGAATGTTTTCTTACATTTGTAGAATGTTGTATATTTTCTGTTTATTCCTTTTACCAAAAAGCAACAGTTTATAACCTATATATGAATTTTTGCCATTCTAGTTTGTTGAGGTGGGATTCCATCACATGTGTCTTCAAACAGTGATGGTTAGAAATTTAAGATAAACAATTTAATGCATAACATTAGGCTTATATTTTTGAGCATGGTTGTGAACTATGTAGGTGAATGCGTGAGCATGTGGGCAGATTTGCAGTGGGCGTGGTGGCACAACGCGTAATCCCAGCGCTGTCAGCAGGCAGGAGGATCACAAGTCCAAGGCTAGTCTGACCTGCACAGGGAGAACCTGTCTTTAAAAACAGCACCACTAAAAACAGATGTAATTCACTTCTTAAATATTATTCAGTTGATTAAGCTGCAATTCTTAAGAAAAAAGGCCATCATTTTGTTCTAGGCATTAACAGCCACTTAATAATTTGAACTCATTATTGACTATCATGTCAATTTCACACCAGAGAGTTGCAATATTAAATGTCCTTTAATGAAAAGTTGGTGTTCTAAAATTATTCTCATTTTTACTCTAAAAAATTATCTCAAATTACTACCGAGATCATTTAAGTGTTATATATTTTAAACATTACAGTATTTGAAATGTATATGATGTGTTATATTCTTATAAGGTTATATATACTTCCGTTATTTATATCATTGGTTTTAAAATAATTATTATGCATGTAAAAATGAAATTCATTTTCACTTTTTTGAAGATCTTTTCAGTCGTCATTTGGCTTATTTTCTTTCCCAGTTTTTTTAAAATCTACTTTTCTATCACTTTGCCTCCTTTTTAAAGTTTTAAAAAAATTTTTTGATAACTTAGATGTTAATTTAACTATAATTTACAGGTTTTTTATTTTAAAGTGAAAAAACAAGAAAAACAATGATATAAAATTTCAAAACAACTTAATAATAAAGTAACAATTATTAATACATTGTGCATTGTTAATTTCACAGTAAGTGCTCAGATTACAAGCTATAGGCATGCAAAATGGATCAAATAATATAAGCAAAACATATTACTCATCTAGCTATTCATAGTGACTATAGACACAATTTAAAATGTATGGATTTCTATATATTTTTCCACTTCATTTTATTATTTTAAATTAAATCGCATATATTTCATATGTAAAATTACATCATTTTATATGCTGCGTAATATTTTCTTCCATAAATCCTTCTTTTTAAACTATCAGTTAAACTAAGGGTATATAACCAAATAGTTATTGGGAAATTGCTTCTTGAATTTACTGATCAAACCCTGTTCAGTTTACCCCTAAGGTTCATATTTGCATGCACAATTGAAAGTCTATTTTTATCCTTGATAATCTTTAGCTTGAATTTTTATTGCTGCAATATTGTAAGTTTTCTAATTTATCTGTTCAGTTACTTCTCTATAGATTTAGGATCAGTGTGCAATATAATTTGGAGAGTAAGATAATTCAACTGACATCTGAGGATGTGTCTCTTTTCCTTAGCAAGCTATCTAACTTTCAAATCTCTTTAATACCTTGAGACAAATCTTCAAGTCATATTCATTTTTTGCTTTTGTTCAACTTTTTTAGTTTCCTCAGAAAGCAGGTGGTCTTTGAAATACACATCTATACAATATTTTTGTACAATTCCCTAAAAACATGAAGCATCATTAAATGGATAAAAAAGCACTGCTCTTATAAATAAAAAAGGCAAACAGAAAGAAGAGTAACATACTACACTGATTCTGATTAATGTGAATTGTATTTATATGATCCATTAGCAATCTTAAATTAGCCATTCAGAACAATTACTGGAATTATGTACAGCATTAGCAAGGATGTTAACTAATATATCTATCTATTTCTTGGTCACTGATCTTGGTATAATAACTTATTATTGATTTCTACTACCATTCACATAAATTTTATTTCATTAACATGTTAAGTATTGATTTTCAAAGTTTTCAAGTTAGATCATTTAGCAGGCACATCTTCTGAGGTAAAAGTGTTAATTTTTTCTATTTTTTACTTGAGTTATTTATGTATTATTTTGAAACATATTATAATTTTTAACTTTGCAATTTTAACTATTATAATCTATCATAAATAATTTTAAACATTTTTTCTCTGCTTAGTTTTTTTTATTTTTCCATAACATTTACTAAATAATTATATAAGTTTATCCTCTATGTCTTTTGACACAGTATGAACTCATGCAAGATATATTCCATTTCACCTCAGAAAATGAAAAAGCCTTATTAAAATCCAAATTTAATTTATATATTATCTAAGTCTATATATCTAAATACTTTTTACAAGTTGTTTTAGAGACAAGATCTAAAAGCACAATATATAAAAATCATATAACCAATTTATAACCATAAATCGATTATACAGAGCAAAATATTCAATAAACATTTGTGGAGTCTTTATGCTATGAATTTAAAGCTTCAAAATTTCACTGGTGAAAATTACATGGTTTTGTAAGCAAGAAGCTCACTGTCTTGCAGAAATAAGTACTTGTAAATAAATATATAATAGGGTGTTATAAGTGTTATAAAGGTGGCTATTCAAAGAATTTCATGACAAAGAAATATTAAATACATTGTATCTTTATATCAAATGGTGTGTTTTAAGTGTTTTGAGTCTGCTAGTCAAAGAAAACTTGGAAATTGTAGAAAGAAATGAAACTGAAAGGATACATTTATTTAAATCAGATGATATCCTCCTATTGCAAACTAGGTAAAATTTTATTCTATGTTTTGTCTCTTCCTAGTAAGTAATTTAATTACTATTTATATTTTTATAATGATGAAAAATATAACTTGAGTTTTGATTTATATCCATCGCATACAATGAGTGTATCAAAGCAGTTAATCAGTACTATTTCAGGACAGACTGGTTACCTATGTAAGGAGAGTGCTTGAGAACAAGACATTTTCAATGATACATCTGGATAGATATATAAGTCTGTTATCTTGAATAGTTTTAACACAATTAATAATAATTAAAACTACTTTTTGCATACTGATCTTAATTCTTTGAAAATATGACCTCTTATTTAAACAATAATGTGATATTAGGATTATCTTCTTAATACCACAGTTAAAACTGAAAGGACAGAGAAATTCATAATCAAAGAATTGTAAGGGCCAGGGATGTAGCTCAGCAGTACAGCGCCTGCCTGACAAGCAAGAGGTCCAGATTTCAACTTCTGGTCCTCTGACAAAACAAAACAAACAAACAAACAACCCCCAAAGAATTATAAGCAATGGTGAGAGAAATTAATCTTAGATCTGTCCTGAAAAATACATAGTTTGAAACTCTAAGGAACTTCAAATAAGAGACAGATCTTGGACAGCCATGAGGTAAAAAGAAAGGCAGTTTCTTTTTATGAATCTGTTGTAAATGACCCAAAATAGTGATTTGTTCTTAAATATCATGTGAAAGGCAGACAATTCTGTGTTTGAGACTGCCGAGGTTAACTGTGTGTTAAGAATAATTAAAAGGGAAAGCATATAACCTTGAATACCATGAAAATTTAATAAAGCAGCTGGAAGAAAATGAGCAAGGTAAGGAGAAGAAATGAGTTTAAAAGACAGGAAAAAATTAAAATCTGCTATGACATGGACTGTCTAGAAGAGAGCTCCAAATAATTGGAGCTAGTTAATAATGTGAGCACCCCAGAACACTGAAACAAGATGATAAAGTGGCCCAGAAATGTCAGTTGTATTGGACTCTGCCTCTTCCAAACTCTTAAAGAAAAGTAACCTCTCATTGTTAAAGAACTTTCAGATTTCTATACAGTTGCATCTTTTTGCATTGGAAAAAGGATATTCAACAATCATCATGAATTTTTAATAATGCTGCAGCTGAATATTACTATCCAGAACTGAATTGGTGAAGTTATAGTGGGTAGAGGAAAATGAATTTCCAAGTAAGCTTTTAGCTAGTTAAAAGAAATTTCCGAAAGTGTTCTGTAGCTGATTTTACTCTTCATAGTTAAGACTTATTAAACGCCCTACAATAATGAAAGGATCAGTATAAACCCTTGTCAAAATGAATTTTGATTGAGTCAAAAGTAACATTTTAGCTGACTCATCCTGAACCTGAATTGGTCTTCCTTCATAACCTCTCTGTATGTGTATGCTCTTTATTAGCCATAACTAAGAATTAATATGTGTTGTTCGTTAAACATACCTTTGCCAATGGCAAACTTCAATGGAATTCAAAACATTATAAAAATAATTTTTAAATTTTCTCATATTGAACTTTAGAGATTCATAAACATGTTCCATAGACTGGAGACATTCTAGTAAAGTTAAATGAGCAAGGAAAACTGGGATATTGCAATATAGGTTGTCCAGAAAGTGGTTGGAGACTCGTGGAGTGAGCCATTATCAGGTACCAGCGGGCTCCAGGGTAGGAGCAGGGTCCAGGAGCAGAATGAGTCCAGGTGAAACCGTTTTGTAACCCCTGCCTTTTTTTTTTGTACATGGTTGCTATATGCCATCATATTCTCTTAATGCAGACCAGCTGCTTCACATATACAGCTCAATAGCTGATGTATGCTACATTATAACTATAAAATATAAATAAAATGTCTGATACACAGTCTACTGTTTAATCTGATCTTGGTTTCGTGTGTAGCAGTTTCTCAAATTTAGAGGGTTCCTAAAACCAAGGGCAACTGCCTGAACCATTTTTCACCACCTCTGCCCCATTCTGACACAAGTTACAGAATATCTGAACTTTCCTGAATTAAGTGGAAGTAACTTTCTTTTCTGTTTTTGATTGTAAATTACTGACTTTTTCTACTATCAGTGTGTTGACAGGATAGGTATTTATAATTTCCACCGATCGTTCTTGTCTACAATATATTTATCTTTTAATTCTTTCATCTCTTGATATTTTGTACTAAAAAAGAAAAAAAAGATAAAAGAAATGAAAGCTTTTTTGTGTTATTGCCTACAAATTTGGGCAGCTAAAATTGTATTGCCTATTCACTGAAAAGAATTTTCCCATTTACCTGTAACACAATGAGATTCTCTGTCCTATGGTAAAACATTACATACTGCCAATTGCTCAGTTATATATACTTTTATAGTTCATTATCCAAATCATCTCTTTCCCTGAGAAATCCAGAAATTTAGCTATGCCTCATTGATTCACAGTAGGTATGCCAGTCTGCATAGAGTTTTTCAAAAGACAAAAATACTACAGAATGAAAAAACAACTACATTCATTTACATATATACTACACTGTGATCTGGTCCTACTTTATGGCACCGAAGCTTCTGGTAGCCTATGGAATGTTATCTAACTTGTTTAAAGAAGTTTCTCAAACCAAGTTTGGAATCTAAACTTCGTATCAAACAACTGGCTCTCTAAGCCAGCCTGTGTCAAACCTGCAGTTTCTTCAGCACGTAGAGGCTGTGAGTACACGGGAAGTCTTGTTTTATCCTTTATTGTAACCTTATTTTCAACTGTGTGCGCTTGATCCTGAGAGGAGCATGTGGGTGTATCACAACATAATGGTTATTGCTGGAGGATCCTACCGCATTATCCAACAATGACGGTTTCTCTAGAGTCTTTGATGCGTGTAAGGACAAACATTATTATTAATGCTACTATGATTAGCACGAGAGGAATTTTACTCAAGTGCGCCTGAAAGAGGGATTTTACTCCGTTTTAATTTGCACAGATGTGTCACATGGTTTTTTCTAAAGGACACTAGTATATTTTCAAAATTAAGTTCAAACATCATTTATGGTGTTTGATTTGTGATCAACTGATCAAAAGCGAGGCTTATAATATCTACCTGTAAATTTGTTACAGAAATTATTCAATTCTTGTACCACAGAAGTTCTGACTGATTTAATAACAAGTTTATCACTGGCTGTTGCCCATATTCAATCACTGAATTTACGTGCAGTGTAATCTCACTTCCATGGCAAGACACATTTGACATAGACTTTCAGGCCCACAGGAGAAAGTATATGCATCTTTTCAAATCTTGTTTCTTGTTAAGTGGTTTTAGTTTACCAAAATAGTTGAAGAAAAATAATTCCATAAAAATCCCAGATATCTTTGTTATAACTTTTTATTGAAGCTTTTGTTTTTTCTTCATAAAAGAGGTACTGAGACAACTCTCCAAATAATTTTAAATTTTTTAAAACTGAGCATGATATTTAAGTAGAATTCTGATTAACATGTAAATTATGATAAAATCTTCAGTTTGGTGAATCAGTAATTAACTAAAACTGGTTAAATATATGATAGCAAAGGTTATAATGAATATTGAAATTTTGTTCCATCTTTTGTTTTACAAGAATAAAACAATAGGGACAAATTACTACCTGTCATTCTTTGGATCTAAGTAGTGTACTGTATTCTCCACATTACCAAGTTGAAAGTTTATGCTTTTTCTGTACTTAAGTCAGAACTTTTCATCAAAGAAACTTTAATTTCCAATCTTTTGGCAAATACTGTAATACTTTCTATGAAATGTATGTTTCTGAGAGTCTTAAATGTTTGCATGTTGTTTAAATTGCTACTCATTTTTTTCAATATTGCATCTTTTTCAATATTGCATTTTTAATGATTATGAATAAATTAAGGTTATTTCTACTACAATTTTCTGTTTTATTTAAATTCATTAAAAGTAACATAATAAATTTAAAATTTATCAAAATAAAATTTATTTAAAAATCTCTTTAAGTTTATATCTATTAAAATTTAAACTACTCAACAGAATACCATGGAATTATGAAACATTGGTATGTAAAAAAATAGAAACAAATAAGAGTCTAGTTTCTTTTCAAAGAAATTAGTACCTTATGCAATTTGAGGTCTAGATAATCAAGAAAGCTCACTAATCAGTAGATTAGAACAAGCTAAAATAGAAATCCTTTTAGGGCTGTCAGTGCCAAATTAGCTCTATCAAGATCACAATAAAAGATAGAGAAATTTCTCAGTGGTAGGCTAATTACCTTTCTCAGCATGAGATGGGACAATTCTCATTTGAAACAATTAAGATTAAAATTGTTCATTTGTAAGATCCTGTTTCCACTCATATCTGCTTTCTATATTTAAATGCACAATATCTGAAATTTTACAAAAACTAACATGTTTACATATATATGAGAAAATATACATATGCAAATATGCATATGTATAGGAAAAATACATGTACTCACTCTGTGTATTGAAAACTGAAATTTAAATGTGAAAAATATATACTTATGAGAGACTGTTACAAGTTAGTAAATAACAGTGTAAATATTTTAATATCATAATGTCTTTAACTTTCTTCGAAGAAATGTCCTTAGGGACAAAATTCATGTTTTCAGTTCAGCTATCATTTTGTAAAGTTCACGTTAGATGTTTTGTTAATCCTGGTGAATAGTTTCCTATTCTTAGTCTTTAATCTGAGAAGTACAACTGAGAATCATGAGCAACGGTCACATAATTTTCTATGAAATGATTGCATTCAAAGAACAATCATGTAAGTTGATGATGTGATGGTCAGTAAGCATCATTTTAAGGCAGTTTCCTTCTTAATAAATTTTCTGTGAACTCCAAAATTTGTTCACACAAACATCACTTCTGTAATTTTCCTTAGTGGTATTCTTCTCTGATTCCAAATCAAAACCCTTGGTTGATGTTGTTATTAAATTCTGGTTCTCTTTCATTCCACATACGGTATTAAAAAACAGCATGCATGGTCCTTTTTAAAGAAAACTGGAGTCTGACATAAATCAAAACTTGAGTTCTGTATTCATAGGCACTTAAAAACAATGATTTGACTTCTCAGATGAGTCAGTTTCAGCACTTAAACTGTATCTGTGTAGCTACTACATATGAAATCCAAATATATATTTCGTGAAGAATCAGTACATTATGTTGAGGTACCAGCAGCTAACACAGTTTGGATCATCCTACTTGAGATAACAATTGAATAAATATAGACAAAAACTGAATAATTTTCTGAAGGTGATTGCTTTCTTTCATTTTTTCTTTTTACTCTTTTTTTTGTCATCCTTGGCACTAGAATTTGGTATATTAATATTGCTTTACTACAAAGATGTGCAGTTTTATTGTCTAGAAATTATGTATGCAGTTTCAGTTCATTTTCTGAAACATCTGTTTATGTGTGATATACAAAGAATTTATAGGTAACCCTAATCCATCCAATGCAAATCCCACATAAAATTATTCTTTTCCTCTGCACTTAACCTACCATTAATTTTATTAATGAGCTCAATATACAAATAAAACAAAGTCCTTGGATAATGACGAAGGTCAAATCCTCTGTGAGTTGGGCATTTAAAAATATTTTTGAAAGGTCAAACTAATTTAAAACACTAGGTTATTCCCCTTCAGTTGCTTTGATCCACAACTATTTGTAGTACATTTGTCCTTGTGCAGAATACATTGTGTAATACAGACACGGAAAACAAAACAGAGACAGTCACTGCCAGAGGTCAGTCCTGAAAAGATTTTTAAAAGTTCTATTAATAAAGTTACCCATATATGATTTTAGCAAATGCTGACAGGCAGTATTTTACTTCTGGAACACCTACTACTTTTGTATGACAGTTTTCATTATTGTGATCATTTGAGTTCCCACCACCAAATATTATTGCTGAGAATGCAACAGTATACAGTGTCACAGCTACTGCTATATTTCACATAGGAGGACATGGTTCTTGTCATCTAAATACACCGAGACTAATGAATAACACCTGGGGAAAATAGATATCTTAAAAAATTACAAGGTCATTCATGAATTTTATCATAAAAATTATTAGGTCAAGGGAAACATATTAAACAAACCAAGGATGTTGAGTCACATCATCTAGAATTTATTAGAAAAGTTCCTTAAGAATATATATTAAAATACCTAAATATAAATGAATTTATAAAAGTTCAAGAGAAATAATAATTTTTATTAATACTTTCACTACTTAAAGTTTCCAGGAATACATGCATTCACCTAAAGTCACATCCACACAGAATTTTACTTTACTAGAAATCTGCGTACCTTACTTCTTCAAGCACTTGTGCTATATCCTTGAGTGTGTCCTGCGTTTTTGTCTAAAAATTTGCTTACTAAACCTTTCTCATGTCTTTTAAAAAAAGATTGGATGGAGCTGCCCACAGAAGAATTTAGGAAGAACAGCAACAGATTTTAAGTATTTATTTGCTCAACATTTTAGTTTTGATTAGCACATTTTTACAGTTTATAGTGATTATATTCATCGTGAGATGTTGATACATGTATATAACATACCTTAATGCTCTTTATGTATCCTACCCTTCCCTTGTCCTTTGGCACCATCTCATTGAGATGTTTCATGAAGGGTATATTTTGTATTGAAGCTAATAACTAAATTTATACATTCAACTTTTATTTTCTTTTAAAGCCCTGTAGTATAAACACATAATTTAAAGTAGAAGTGTAAAATTTCTTAAAATTTCTCCTTTTTCTATCCTCATTCAGTTGGGTTACATTTTTAGTACTTAACAATGTGACCAATTGGAAATAGTTATTTAAACCTATTTATCACTTAGGAAATGCACAAAAAGAAATCTGAAATTTAAGAGACTTCTTATTGATAATATGCTTAAAATTTCGTCCTTTACAATATCCTTTACAATGGTTAACAGGATGAAGACAGTATAGCTTCATAGTACTGGAGATAATGCTGCATCCCCACACAGTATCCTATCCAATCACAGTAGCTCTTAGCCCTTAACAAAAAATTAAATTCTTTTCTAGGAGTTACTTAATCCTCAGCCAAAGACAATAAAGAGATTGAATGTTACTGAGCATTATTCAGAGAAAGGACATTTTTGTGGAGGTTGGATAGGGAGGACATACAAGTTAAACTATCTGGACAGAATAGTTTTACTTCTAAGTTTTATCACGGCCTTGAGTTCTGTTCAATGAACTACTGCAAAGCTTAAAGATTTCTGAGACTCAGGAGACTCTGAGGAATTCATTCCAGTAGTCACCGTAATTCATACGTACAGTTAGAGTAATTTCTTACTTTCACAAAGTTAACTGGGACTATACACAAAAATGTACTAGACATTAATATAGTGTATCAACTACTATATTTTGCTACATTTACATCATTTACTTCTCATGGATGGTCATTGGGTCATTGGATCTGTATTAATATATCAACTAAGTAACATTAAAATTTTCTCATTTTATTGCTCTGTAATATAAATATTTAACACCCTTAAACTGTATCCTTGTTTAGTTTAAGAATTTAAGGAGATGAGATTACAAGAGGAGAGGAGAGAGGGAAAAAGGATTAAGATATAACATGTGTATGAACCAATTCTTCAAAATGAATGTATACATGATATATCACCAACATATACTAATAAAAATAAATAAATAAGCAAATAGAATCATATACCTTGTTATCTTCCCTAGCAAGAGAGAAACATGGAAAACATGACATTTTATGCAGACATTTGTATTTTAAGCAGTTAATAAGAATATAAGGAATGATTTTCAGTATATTTTTCTCTACAGATCTACCAACAATTCTCTGCTATTTTATAGAAGGTTTAATGATGAACTCAAGTATCTTTTCTAATGAACAAAAATAGACTCAGCAGCATTCTATGTATTTCACACACACATACACACATGCACACACATTTTTTTACTAAGATTCTAAAGACATATTTTTAAGTGATTCTAGTTTATCAAATAAAATTTTATTTTATGTAGTTATGCCTAGGTGTTTTTTAATGTACTGGATATTGGACTCACGCCCTTACACTTGCCTGGCAGGCCCTTACATTGCTGAGCTAAACCCTGGGCCCCATGTCTAGTTTTTTAAACAATATTTAAGGAAGTATCAGGACAAAAGCAAAGTTCAAGAAAATGAGTATTTATTTGCAGTTCTGGTTTACAATGAATGTACCTACAATATTTTTTGATATATATATATTAAAAATAACATATATACACAAAGAATATATATATATATAGTATTTTATAATATATTTTTACAAATTATAAAAGCCAATACTCCATGGAAGAAGCATTAAATTATTGTCATATTCATTATATAGAAAAATAATGACAGTCAGCCTACATTTAACTCATAAAAAGTTTGGAAAGTTATAGAACTAAGCAAATAATTAACTTGAATAAGATTTGCAAATTAGTTGATACCTGTCTTAGTCAATTTGAACTGCTACAATACCACAGCATGATTGCCATAGACTGTTGGTTAAACAACAGACATTTCTTGGGGCTGTAAGTCCAAGAAAAAAGTGCGGAAAATCCAGTGTCTGGTGAGGGTGCACTTCCTGGTTTGTATATGAAAATTTCCTGTTGTATCTTTGCATGAGGGAAAGAGAGCTCCCAATCTTGTGGGGGCTAATTTATTAGTGAATGTTCTATTCTAAAGCCATAATAATCCTTAAAAGTCCCACCTTTGAAATATCACCATAGTAGGTAGGCTTTCGACATAAGAATTTGGGAGGACGACAGACATTCTGTCCATGGCAGTTTCTTATACTAGCAATCACGACCATCAACCAAACCCATAGTTTCTTTACCTTTTAAATTTAACAATTTTATTGAGGTGTAATTAATTTTCAGTAAACTGCTCACACTAGAATTCTGAAAGCTAATGAATGCTGACTTGTGTTCAGAGCTGTGAAACCATTTCCAGAATCAATACAGCAAACATATTCATCACCCCTCCAAATTTCTTCAGGCTGTTTTCCTAATCATTTCTCATTGCTATTATTTCCTCTCATACAATTTTCTAGAGACCAGTAATCTAAGTTTTTACAGTAAATTATTTTGTTTTTAAAAAATTTTTCATAAATGAAATCATATATATTATGTTTTCTGTTATGCCTTTTCCCTCAGAATGATCACTTCGGGATACATCATGCCATGTGTATCAACACATCATTCAAATTGGCTGCTTAGCTATATTGTATTGTACAATAGAATAGCATGTGTTGATCCATTATCAGTTGATAAATATTAGAGCCATCTATGATTGCAAGTACTACAAATAAAGTTAAATCCACTAATGGACAGACACTTTAGTTCTCTTGAGCAAATACGTAGTTAACCGCATAGGTGAACTCTAAACACAGATGTGTGTTTAACTATTTAAGGAACCACTACATTGTTTCCAAGATAGTATATTAATTTTATTTCTCTCAATTAACATGTGAGAGTTTCAAATTTTCTAGTTTTCATAAACGCTTGATATACTTGGTCTTTTTGTTTTAGGATGCTCTCTCATATGTATAATGGTATTTTGTAGCAATTGTAACTTGCGTGCTTTTTTGACAATGATGTTGAACAAATTTTTGTATGCTTAGTTGCAAATTCTTCATATTTTCTAGTGCAGTTACTGTTAAAATCTTCTATATATTTTTAAGTAAAAAAATCTAATATCCAGTCTTGCTAAGCACTTTCAACAAATCAGAAATATAAGGGAACATCTTCAATGGGAAGAGAAATTCTGAAGTATATAAGTTGTTTAAAACATAAAGGTGGGGAGATGTCTGAATTTTTCAATTATTCATATATTCTAGCTATTAGTTATTTGTTTGAGTTTCAACCAGCTACATTTTTTTCCTACACTGTAAGTTATCTTTTCATTCTGTTGGTGATTTCTTTTGTTGTGCAAATTTTCTTAATAAAATGAGGTTCCAGTGTTGTTTGTAATATTTCCCATCCAATCAAGGTTTAACTCATGAAGTTTTTGCCTACATCTATATCTTCATGAGTTGTATTTATTCCCTCTTCCAGTAGATATAGTGTGTCTGTTTTAATATTTAGATCTTTGATCCATTTTGATTTTAGCTTAGACATGATAATAGACAGGGGAATAGTTTTAGTTTTCAGCATGTTGAAATCTAGGTTTATGGCACCATTTCTTAAAGAGGCTATCTTACTTCCAGTGAACATGTTTGATCCCTCCATGATAAGGCGATTGAGTGTGTTTGGAGTTGCTTCTGCATTTTTTGTTCTGTTCCATTGATCCTCAGGTCTATTGTTATGCCAGTACCATGCTGTTTTTATCACAGTGGCTTTATAGTATAATTTCATGTTGGGAATTGAGATACCGCCTGCTTTGCCTTTGTTGTCTAGGATTGTTTTTGCTATTCTAGTTCTCCTCTGTTTCCAAATGAATTTCAGGAATGTTTTTTCTAGTTCTTTGAATTATGATAATGTGTTTTGATTAGAACTGCATGTGAAATGAACACACACTTCTCAGATGAAGAAATACAAATGGCAAATAAATACATGCAAAAAATCTTCAGCATTACTAGTCATTCAAAAGATGCAAATAAAAACAATGCTGAGATTCCATCTTGCTCCAGATAAAATGGTTATTAACAAGAAATCAACCAATAACAAATGGTGGTGGGGGGGGAAAAAGGAACACTTCTGCACTGTCAGTGAGAGAGTAGACTGGTGCAACCACTATGGAAATCAGTGTGAAGATTTCTCAAAAAGCTAGAACTAGGGGTCCTGTTTGATCCAGATATTTCCCTTCTTGGTATCCTTTCAAAAGAATTGAAAGCATCATACCACAGAAACATATGCAAAGTCATCTTTATAGCAACACATTTTATACTAACCAAAGCTTGGACACAACCCATTGATGAATGAAAGGTAAAGAAGATGCATGGTGTTTTTTATATTATGGAATACTAATCAGTCACACAGAAGGATAAATCTGAGACACTTCTAGATAAATGGATGCATCTTGAGACCATACTCCTAAGTGAAATGAGTTGTACATAGGTAAATATAGTATTATCACTCTGGACTTAGAAACTGATAGAATAAATAAAGACTACTATTAAGAAGCCACAATAGTCAATATTATGTATTTCATGTGAATATAAATAAATAGACCAACAGAAAAGGACAGAAAAACACACTGATATGTATGTGTATCTATACATAGACTATATGGGCTGATTTGGAGATGGTATAAAGGTCATTCAAAGAAATAGTGAGAAAGCAACTGGATGAACTTTGGTTTATACTGTATACTGCAAGTGAAATAAAAAAATAATTTATGAAAGTAGATGTCAATATCAAAATTAAAGAACTATTTCTAGGTGAACTTCAAGATATACAGCTAGTTCTCCATATGGAATGGGATGGAATGATAGAAAATGTTCATCTCTTCAAAAATAGTAAGTAAGGAAGATGTGAACAACAATGATTTATTTCATGGTTGAGGCCTATAGGTACCAACAGTCAAGAGGGGAGGCCACGGCGGGAGGAGGGAGTGACGTGCTCCCGCTGACCTTCATCTCCTGCCTTGACTACGTGGCCTCCTAGTAGCACTGGCTCTGGGCAGAGCAGAAGGGAGAGTGTTCCAGACTCTAGCACCACAAAGCAGAGGGAATTGATCTGATAGCAAAGAGTGTAGTATGTGACTCTCTTTGCTCTTTCTCTTGTTTCCTTCATTTTTCTTGTTTACCTTCTTTCCTTCATTTCCTTTTTTCTTTGCCTTTTCTTCTGACTCTTTCTTCCTATACATCTTTCCAATCCTCTGCCCTCCTTGTTCTCTTTCTTCATAGAATTTATCATACAGACTTAAAAAGACATTAACAAAAAGTACTTATTGCCATTTATGACATAAACAGATATGGAAAATTATATACATGAGTCGAGAGAGTCTACGTAAGAATTGAAAATTGCAAAGTGCCAGACATTTTACACGTTCTTCTTATTAAGTTATGGCAATAAAAGTGTTAATGCACATCTAATATTTGAATGTAGCTTTTTCAGATTCCAATTTTCATGTTTAGATTTTCTATTTGGTAAACTTCAGTTTACTTAGATAACTAGAAAGAGATACTTAGATCACTGCCATTTGAACCAGGTACACAAGAAAATTTTGATATATTGAGAATAGGTAGAACATTTGAACAATAAAATTTTATAGGCACATAGGGAATAAGACAAAGTGCTCTATAAACATAATCATAATAAACTGAAAAAATATGAAATAATTCCAATATTAATGAATAAAATTTTATTTAAAGGGAATAAGTATTTTAATTTTCATATATACACTAAGAATTTTTAAGAAGAAACATGAAAAGATATAATCTCTATTTACCTGAATATAGTTTGTAAGTTAATTAAACTACACACAGCAATAAAGTAGCTTTCTTATATTGTTGATTTGTTCATTAACTGCTACACTGATAGTTATTTCAAGAGCACATTTTGTTATCTAGTAAGGGAGGATTAACATCAACTCATTTATTTCCTAGTAAAGAGATAAAATTAATTCGGAATTGTGAAGATAAAAATAAAATTGCATTCACCAGAGACAGAAAAAAAGTACTTAAGTGTTTTTGTAATTACATTTGAAATCAACACAAAATATGTATATTACAAGTTTATTTTGTATATCATAAAGTCACTTGAAATTAACAAACACAAATATCAAAAATAATTTAAGGCACTAATGATAAGCAATAAACAGCTATATTTATAACTACTGTGTATAAAAAATTTCAAATAAGGGTTAAAGTGTTTCATTCTATATTTGTCAGTGCAGTGGTGCACACCCGTAATCTCACCATGTGGGACGAGGCTTAGGTAGGAAGGTCCCTGTGAGTTCAAGACCAGCATGAAATACATAGCAAGAGCCTTCCACACACATGCACATGCACAGACATGCACACACACACACACATGCACATGCTCACACAGGAACTATGAACTTCAACTACACTGCTGTTATGTGAGACTCAGGAATCTGAACAAATATGAGACCAAATTAGAAGACAAGAAAAGAGGAGTTTAGGGGAGATAGTACAAAGTGGGGCAGGGACAGGAGGAGAGAAAGAGAGCTGAAGGAAGGAGATAAGAGCATAAGGAGGAAAAGGAAAGACATGAGAAAGGGAAAAATCACAAAAAATTGCTTACTCTGGATATAGATCAAAGGGATAGCATAAAAGTGATAAGCATGAAAATTGAATCAATTAGTTTTTTACATATTATTTATAAATTTCATTTCTACCTTCTGTATTAAATTATTTCTAATGAATAATTGATTTCAATAATCATAATTTACTCTTCTATTTTCAGATAAATATCTGACAGATTATGTTCATTTTATAAATAGAAAGCAATAACTTTCATATGCTCCCACTGTATTAGAGACTGTAAGTATCAATGAAAAATAAACTTACAACTGTATGTGCACAGATCAATATAGATACCATTCTTTCTAAATATTGAACATTATCTAGATACATATAAAATCCTCAAATGTTCTAAGTTTCTATTAAAATTATATTGTTATTTAATTACCACAGAACAGGGCATCACATAGTTAAAATTGAATTTATCCACTTTTGGAGACAAAGTAAGATGGTTAAAAAAGAGTACATTGGAAAGTATTACAAGTTATTTGACTTCCCTGCACTGAAGAATTGATCCTGAATCAAAAAATAAAGACCTCTTTCTACTTATATATTCACAGAGTTAACTAAAATGTATTTCACTAAATTTCCAAGGTCAGAATTTTATTTATTTGTGCATTTATTTATTTATTTGTGTCTTTTTGAGACAGGGTCTCACTACATAGTTCCAACTGGCCTTGAACTCACTTTGTAGCCCAGGTTGGTCTTGAACTCACAGTGATCCTCCTGCCTCATCCTCCAGAGTACTGGGATTACAGGCATGCACCACCATGCCTGGGCAATATAGGAATCTTTTACTTACAAGAGAACTTGTATGCAATTGTAAGAGGTCTGCAGTGAAGAGCAGGAGGAGGGTGTCTTCCCAGCACCAATATTGCATCACAGTTCTCCTTACCCCAGCTTACCTCTCTGCTCCCCTTGTGGTCTTTTTCACTACCATGAAATCTCTAAAGTTCTGGTGACTGAAGTTTCACTTTGGTTTCCTGTTCTTCTCAGTGTATTTGACTGCCATCTTACAAATTCTTAGTCATTATCTACAATAACATCAGGCATTTTGTCTCCCAGGGGAAATATAAAACCTGTGCATAAGATAGACAGTTAATACTCAATTTAACAGTCTATTGCCTCTGTCCCATTGGACCCAACAAAGGTTTCCTGCAGCTTTGAGAGATAGTCACTACAGATATCAATGACTTCCTGCTCTAAGAAAATGTCTCTACTGAGGGTTTTCTTTGAAAGAGTTTGATTAATTTTACTCAGCACAGTGAGAAACTGCCAGGAAGTTAATGCTCAATATGGTGATGTAGAGCATTGTACTTTAGCCTCGTGGACTTTAGAGTGAGTGTCCTGAGGTGTGTTCTACCTTTTCTTCTGTATGGTCTCTCGTGGCTTGGAACACAATTTGTAGCCAGCATTAATGTCCTATTTGCTGGATTTCCTCCAGGAGCTATATATTATTCCCATTTCTCTGATATGTTTCCTGGAGTGACTGAACTAAATCACTTTTATATATATTTACTTACGTTAATACACCTTTGCAACACATGCTGATTATATTCATTGTAGGGAATCAGTACATGTGTGTATCATATTTCAGTTCTTTCAACTAAATTATTTTAAGGACTTAAAAGATGCAGATCACATCATAATTTTCCCCATTTAATTCACTAACTTCCTTACTGATAGGTCCCATTTTGAGGGGAAAACATACTAAGAGATTTGGCACTAAAGTGAGTGAAGAAAGTAAATTATCAGAAAAGGTTTCCAAAGTACACTGACTGATAGAGCTCAATTCATTTATTGGTTTATTTGGAAGCATGCACATATTGAATGGGATGAGAGCAGAGGATACCCAAGAGGACCCAGGAAACCTAGGTCTTCTTTGCCTTCACATGGTCTGATGGTTGCTGTAGGTATAAATGCAATATAAAATCTCCAGAAAACCAAAATAGGCAAGTACTCCCCCCAGGATTTGAAAACAAAGTCATAACCTGTTCATCAGAAAATTATGGTTGTTCAAAAGCAGTTTCTGGAATGGTGCTGAGCTCATTAACCACAATGACTTATGAAGTATTATCTGATTCACAAAGTCAAGTAGAAGTGAATTGATGATAGAATTGGTACATTTGATATAAGGCCTGAGGACGTCTAGAGGGAACAATCAAGCCATATAAAAATTTACACAAAATCCCATGCCACCTAAATCTTTTGTATCTTGGTCTGTGACATAATTCACATCTTAACTTCCTTATGCCTAGCTATATTCATTCTTATTTAAGATATCTTGATTGAAGTTGGTAACATTTTATTGCTGTTTAAATCTGAAGTAAGATATGAGGTAAAATCTTTCAATTAGCTGGTGACTAGAATATTATGCTTCTTAGGAGACAGGGGCATAATGATTTGTGAACAGCTGAAAATATCTTTCTTGACTGGAAATTTATAGGACTGAAAAGAGGAAAATTGGGAACTAGAGACACTGTTGCCTCTGCCTATAAAAATTGGGAACTAATGACATGAATTCTACGAACATCAAATACTGGTCACAAAGTGTATAAATATTTGTGATTCATGTCAATGCTGAACTGTGGAAAAATCACAAACCATAATGATGTACTAGCTCACCCCATTCTATATATGGATTGGGTCCCTTGGTCAGTTTTTCTAAAAATCATATTATTTCTTTTTAAAATATAGCAATGACTGGATTCCCCTTCATTATCTTGTTCTTTTCATGTTACTAAGTAGAGATTTACATAAGAGATTTAAACAAGAGTTATTCCTAGCACTCCTGGAATTTTAATATTGTTTATTATGGAGACATCAATATGATATAAGCAGATATGTCTGTAAGTCAAGGTGTACTTTCATGTACCTTATTATTAATCTATGCCCAGAGAACTCTGAATAGGAAATGACAGAAACCAGGGGTATGCTTGCACAGGACCTAGGCAAGCAGGACACCCTATGTTGTATGTACCTGTCAATCTACTAGGAAAGTAAGATGCACTAGGTGCAGGGTTGGGCAAACATGAAAGTGCTCTATATGGTGGTGGATAAAAGAAAAAACCAGTATTAGTTATGCTCATATGAAGAACTACTTAGGTTTGAACTTTAATTTGACTAGTTCTGTTGTAGTTCTTACATTTTAGGGACCATGATCATCCACTATCCTGAATAATCAGGATAATGAAGGGCACAGTGAATTTAATTTCAGCCATGAGATCTAAATGCTGAAAAGTATAGATTTCATATGATGCACTCAGGGGTCCCCTCAAATCCCCTTAGCCACTTCAGAGCCCAACTGCAACTTTGGTGTAGTTTTCATATGTATTAGTGTTTTTCAAGAATGTGCACTTCCCTCGCTCTACCTAATAGCTTCCTTTGGATGCATGAACAGTAACAACCTCTCCACAGGGAAGTCTGCAAATGCCAAGTAATCAAAGATACAGTAGCAGTCCTTATTCAGCGAGGATGAGTATTAGTGAATAACCATCTCACTTGCTTATCCCTTGGGGCAAAATTCTGATATACTTCATTTCAGTGTCTCAGGGAATTTGAACGCACAGTAGTTACTGGCTCTTTAATAAACTCTTTACTACTGATCCCCCTTTATTTGTTTTATATCCCTACTCACTCCTTTGTCAGATTACTTCCCAAATAAAGTTGCAAAAAGTCAATCACTTGTTTTAGGCTTCCATTTTGCAGAACTAAATTTAAGACATTATCATTGTATAATTTACTACTCACATATTTCCCACTAAAATTTAACTAACAAAAAGGTATCAGGTTGATAAAGCCATACTTCATATAAGAAAATAATATTACAATTTAAATCATGAGACATATGGATTTAACTAAGAAAATAGCTATATATAAGTATAGAATAATTATTAGAAGCAGATTCACATCAAATTACTAGTTATGTATGCACAGACAAAACAAGAATCTTGATAAAGAGAGTGAACATGTTTAATGAATCTAGAAATGCAGCTTTATAAAATGGCTTCCATTTAGGGCAGTGACAGAACTTGGAGTCATGCTGCTAAGATTACAACAAAACATGTTCATTGAGTTATGTTTTTAATAGTTTTGTTGAATTTACCTGGAACATGAAGACAGCTCTCTTGGAGTGAAGATAGCAGTCAGTTTTCAATGAATAGGAACAGAAACTAGTTCCCAGGGAGATCATGGTCACAAATTAAATTCTTTGGCTTTGGCTCCCTGATACGTCTGCTTTTGTTACCTGACCCTTGTCCACAGGCTCAGTTCTATCCCTAGTTTAAGATCAAACATACTTCTAGTCTGGACAAATTTAGCACGCCTGAATTCAGTCACACGACGCTCAGTACAGAGCACAGGGACTGTAACTCTTTTGTCCCAGAATAGCTTAATTCTGCTGCGTTGCCATGACCCACCCTGACTGGTGCCTGACAGAGCCTCTTCTAGTGATTAATGACTTCTAAGTTAAAACCACATGCTTTCCTCTCAGTTCTTCTTCACAGATGTCCCTGTGTCATCTGTCACTCTACTTTCTGAAATGTAGTTCTATTTGCCTTGATCTAATCCTAGTCCCTCTACTATATGAAGAAGTGACTATTCTTTGTACCTTTGATTTGCTTACTATCTTACCTTATCCCAGAATGATAAAACATGATGAATAGTAATAAATAAAATACATGTGATAAATGTAAGTACTAAAATGGAAAAAAGTGAAAAATATAAAGAGGCAAGAGAATAGGGCAAGAAAGTAAAAGATAATGATTGCTAATGCAGTCAAACCCATGATACAGGTCTGAGCATACAGTTGGTCTCAAGCTGTTTCCTACTTTAATCTCACCTACACTGTGTCTTGCTGAATCACCTCTGCTCAGTTCCTGAGTTGGACAGTGAGCCTATGGGACAGAGAGATTGACTTTCATATCCTTCTCTGGTGCTCTGCATTCTTACTGGTTCCTGGATTCACAATTTATGTTATTCTTCTTCATTTCATCTCCCACGTGGTAGCCAGTACCTCCTAGATGTAGTTTTAATGAAGCCTACTCTCAAGTCATCTTCTGATGAGAGAGGAGAATATTCGTCAATTTATCTGGAATGTTTACAGCTTGTGCATTCCCACTATAAACATTAGCAGTCTTATTTCATGTTCATCTTCTGTCCACTACACAGATCTTCATCTTAGTCCCACTTGATAGAGAATAAAATTAAATTTGACAATGGTTTTATGGTGAAGAAACTTCATATCTAGGTTTCAAACAGAAAGCTTCAAGCAGAAATGTGCAAAACCCATAATAACAGAAAAGGAATCTCAAATATCAGTTTAAAATGAGACTGTGGATTTCTATAAAGGGACAAATATTGGGGCTAAAATAATATGTGGGTTCTACTTTCATTCAATGCAAATTAGCAAAAAAAATTAAAAGGAACATGTAATAGGGGTCAAGACAATTTTGAGAGATCACCCAGGGTCTATCTGGGTCTATCACGGAGGCAAGATGAAATTTAGAAAATAGCCAGTTGATCTCAATAACAAGACGGGTGGTTCCACACAGCCTTCTCAACATTTTGTGGCTCTGGTCCAATCCTGCTGCCTTGATCAATGGAAGCAGCTGGTCCCTACACAGGCAGCAGTAGCTGCTCATCACTTGAAATTATCTGAGTATTGATTTCTTATGATTCTTTTTTACACTGACTCCTTGATGCTCTTTGTCTTGGAATAATTGAATGGGAACTTTAAAAGCCGTTTTGAAGTTCTGATTGTCAAATGAATCAAAATTCAGGACAAATCTTGCTCCTTAATGATGTTCCTGGTGGCTGAGAACAATTAAGGAGAGGTTGGTTATTAGGGCCATACTAAAGTAAGGTAAGTTTCTGTACAGGAAAATGCAAGCCATCCTCAATGCACCAGGGTCTTAGAAACCTTACTCACCTGAAAGTCCAGCTTTTGTTAGATCACTCTCTTTCCCCCTACTTCTTCCACTGACTTCTAGCTAGTAGGATCTACCCATCTCAGCCCTTAGAATCACATATTATACTTATGAGAGACTCAGACCTGAAAGAGAACACTGAGCAAGAGTTCTTTAGCCTCCAACCAAAGGTATAATTCAGCTGAGATAGAGGCCTAGGGCCTTATTTCACACTGCACATCTCCCTCACTTTCTCTTGAGGTAAACTTCTCATTCTTTTGTCACATGGCTCAGAAAATCAGAGCTGCAGAGATGATCTCACTCGTTAGCAGCAACCCCTCCAAATCTCTAGCTCATAATCAACCAGCTCATCACATATCAATGTCTTTGGCAGTTTTTACCAAAATGCAGCCTGTTATTTTTGAGGAGGATCTTTGGGAAAACATGAAAGTCAAAGTTACCTAAAAACACTGAAACTCAAAAATGATGCAGTCTCCTGTCTAGTTTCTCTACAGTGCAACCAGTAATCATGGTCCCATGGAAGTGTCAAATTTCCTGTAGCATAAGTGTCTGGGGTTAGATGCATAGGAGGGTCAGATTCTCTGACTCAGATCATAATTTGTGTGTGAATTGAGTTTAGAATTATTTTTGTAATTCACAGCTTGTATACTACTTTCAGAAGATCAAGATGCTTTTGCTGATACTTCTTATATACCATATTCATAAGAATTTGTCTGTCTTATTTTAGAGATTTTTAAAAAGGCAATTAGTAAAAAAGATACTCAGCACAAAAAAAAAAGATAAAAACAGTTAACTTCTGAGCTGTATACTCAAATGTATAGAAAAGAAACCTCATCCTAAAATATACGTAAAATGCTTGAAAAGAAGTGCCATCAAATTCAAAGTTTAAATGGAATAAAAGAGTTAGGTAAATAATGGGTGAGCAGATGCCAGCATATGAAACAAACAAACAAACAAAAAAAGATTTTGTCAGAGAAAACAGTACAGAAAAAGACACATGGTGCATTTAAAGAGTCAAGAGAGAGTCACACTGGTAAAATTACAGGAAATCTCTTCAATGGAGCTGCCTAAAATCCAAGACAGATGAATGTTTAGTCTTGCCTACTTACCTCCATAGTTTAGCTAAGAAGCTCTTTTAGACCTTGAGCTTAGGTTCTATTTGAGAATTGTAATGGTTAACATATTCTGTCAATTTGAGGAATCTAGAAGCTTAGCTAAGTATCAGCAGTTTTACATCTTAGTGTGTTAAGGTTGAGCGCATAGAAATCTAGGATGTTGATCAATGTATCAATTTGAAAAATGTAGAAGTGTAGTTAAGTGACTCATCAGGGGACCAGGGTCCTCACTTTGTAAACATCCTGAGCCTGTGCAAGAGGAGGGCACAGAGGTGCTATGACTGCTACACGTATCCAAGGGCTGGTAGGCTGCATAAAATATAAGGGAGGAAAAGAGTTTCGTACTCACCCCTTTTTTGCTCTTTGTGCTTTGCTCTCTTTTTCCACCTTGAACTGTTGTCATTCTGCCTTGGAGCTAGCTGATAACAGACTGAAACCGTCACAAACTGAACTAAATAAACATTTCCTTCCTTATTTTTAGGGGTTTGGGCATCTTGTCTCAACAACTAGAGAAAAGTAACACAAGAATTCATTACTAAATTACATGGATCTCCCAAAGTATATTGGTTCTTTGAGATTTCAGGAAGCAGTAAAAAAACTATAAAAATGGGGATGAAAACTAAATGGAAGTTTTAATTGATAAGCAGAAATGAAGCACAACATTCAGAGAGGCTTGTGGATAATTTTTAAACAGTTAGGTCTAGAAGTCAAAATCTTAGCAGAGTCAGATTTGACCTGCACTGATTATGCTACTAATGAAGTCCTGGTACAGGTCTGGTCCCAGACGAGTCATCAATTCCTTGGACGCCCATTAGAATTTGAAGCAGTTATAGCTTCAGATGAGTATGACCTCTGGAAATTGGACCTGGGACTTGGGTTCTGACATTTCTGTTCTTCTAATGGCACCAATGGTCCTTAATTCCCAAAATAAACACTTCATTTGAAAGCACTTTTACTTTCTATATGTCTGTATAATTACTGCAGTACATTTCACCTCTGAAGTGTCTCTCACATCCCTTCTATTTCCTTTTATTCTGATGAGATTCTGATTCCAACTCCAATTCCCATCATTCCAATTAAAACAAATGTATTTAATTATTAATCTATATATCTTAATATATTTGAAGAAATATATATAGTACGCATGTTATTCCATTAAGGGAATGGAAAAAAAAACAACCCTGAAACGGTAGTGAATAGACTTGTGATTCATAATTATCAGCATGAGATAGCCTAGTCTTGCTTTCTGAGATTTTCTACTTCTTTTCATATTTGTCTCTTATTTTACTCTATTCACTTAATCAGTGATTCTCTCTGTGATACATATCAATAGTATTAATCCCAGTTATTCAGAGTGCATCTGAAGTAAAAAAGATTCTATGAAAGCTTTCTCAGTATCTCCATGCATATATTATCTTACTTTCTTCTGGTTTTCTGTTGGAAATCACTATGAAGCAGCTCTGAGCAGGATTAAAAATTAACTAATTGGCTTTCTTTGTTTACCTGTGAGTCTGTCGTAGGCCTCGGCCCCTTGCCTGGTGATGGGTGCTGATTCATAGTAAGTGAACCTCTGTGAATCACTGGTCCTGGCTGAGGCCACAGCTGAGGACACCTGGCTCCAACCCCAAGTAGGTAGATAGAGACTGCAGCTGCTGACATCTCACTCCTGCAGTCTCACTCCTACCATAAATGTCATCATGGAAATAAGATGGTTCTCCTAAATTTGCATAATTTACTACCTGGAGAAGTCTTTGAAGTGACTCCCAAGGTCCTACTCATTTCCAGTGCTTTCCTCAGTATCCCCTCTCTTTGTTTGAAAATGTAATAAATATGGGTGACCCAGAAAAGCTATTTGTCTTAGCCCCCAGAGTCAAGAACTCTGCAGAGGGTTTTGATTCTCAAAGGGCCCTAAAATCATACCACTTGTCTAATTTATTTAAACCTTTGCCATACACTCATTTGGGAGACTGGAGATCTAGGCCAGACCCTGACCGTTTTCCATAATACTTTGCATGTCTGTTAACATCTGTGAGGATTCTCCTTGACAAAACAGTAGGCATCTAGCCAGGCATGGTGGCATACGCTTGTAATCCCAGCACTTGGGAGGCTGAGGCAGGAAGATTGTTGCAAGTTTGAAACCACCCTGGGCTACAAAGTGAGCTCAAGGCCAGCATGAACTGTACAGCAAGACCCTGTCTCAAAAATTAAACATAACAAAACAAAAAACTATAGGCATGTTATCTGTTATTGTTACTTGAATCTGCATATACCCCAAGCTTGACCAGAGAAAGTCCTTAAGAGAAGACTCTATTGAGTCCGTTGTGTTGATCACCAACATCAGACCATTTTTAAACTGATGTTGGGCATGATAGTAGTGTTTGAGAAAACTAAGTGCATTCCAGTTGGATATTATCCCCTCCTCACGTTGTTTTAGCTTGTCATATAAACTTCTTCCTTCTGCTTTGAAGTGTCTTGCTGCCACCCATGACATCATTTTGTCTCTAAGTCACCAATAAATTGCAGTTTGTAATTCTGGGTCTGTCTGTCTCTTCCTTCAGTCGCATGGAATTGTTCACCTTTGGCAGTCAGCTCTTATACACTGGGACCAGACATTTCCAAAATAGCATGCCGGAAACAAGATGAAACCCATATGTATTGTATTTATTGTAATTGATGTTATGATATATAAAACAGAGAGTCCCAGATGAGGACGAAGAACTTTTTGTTTCTGTTTTATTCTTTTTTCTTTTTCTGGGAGCATCACTATAGACAGCTCTCAGATTCTAGGATGTCATTCAGTTTCAAGGACTATGTCAAGGGAAAGTGAAGCTTTGTGCAGTAGGATAACACAGTTCCTCCAACCTGCACCAATGAGTAATCAACATGAGTAAGTGAGCCTTTCATTCCAAGTATAAACAACTGAAGTGTCAGCAAAGCCAAAGGGATCCTTGCAGACCAGTTCCTTAACATTCCACTGAAAATACATCACAGCACAGATAATCACCCTGCCTAAGCATAGCTCCTTCCTTTTCTGCCACAGGTGTCCATTCCACAAAACAGTGTCAGATCTATCTTTAAGTGTTTTCCTTATCTCACAATATGTCACAATAAATGACAACTATATTGTCACTTATTCAAAAATAAATGAAAATATATTACTTTATGTAAAAAGCATAGTTTTAAGTATGGTTGAAATATTAAGATGAAATAGTGATTATCCCAGTTCAGGGGCTAATTAAATAAATGTATGAGTCACCAAATGCTAAGTGCCTGCACAGATAAGTGACATGGGAATTCTGATACAGAAACTGTCTTTCCTAAATCCAAAGGGGAGTTTCAGCTTCTTTTAGATATAGGCATGTTTTTATAGAAATTTTTGCTACCCTGTTGTATCCAGTGACTTGAACAAAAATGACTTTCAGTATGTAATTGTTCAATCAATCCTATCTTGGTTTGTTCTGATAAAAGAATCCACAAGAAGCATTCAATAGAGGCTCCCTCACACAATGACTTAGAATAACTACAAATTAATTCGAATACTTAGGGAGTCATTTTATCCCAGGAGTTTATTTATTACTAAGAACAAGAATTACAGTTGAATGACTAGGAGCCAGAAATGTCAGTGATAAAATCGGAAAAAGTTCTGAGGTTCATGCTGAAAGGAACAACATTCATAATTTCAAAGACTCTCAGATTGATTAGTTCAGCTCCCTAGACAGGTAGGCACTGCCCTCCTATTTACACTCATGCAGAAGCTGTTATATTCTGTATTTTTTTCAGTTTTAATTTGCTTCATCTCTAACATAACCTTGGTACAAGGCTAATGCACAAGACCATTATTTATCTATTTTTAAAGCAACTTGTGTAAGAAATTTTGAGGTGATTATATGGGTCACTGTGTGCTTAGTCTAAAGAAAAGCATATTGTGTGACATTGTCTTACAGCATTATTATATTTAATCTAAAATGATTTTGTGTTAGACAAGCAAATATAAATGTTGTTCAATAATCATCAAAAAAGTACACAGTGAATCATAAAATGTATGGCTGAGTAATTTTTTTAGTTTTGTTAGAAAAATTTAGAATACCAAAGTAATTTTACAAAGAACTCTATTGTATATCAATATTTACTAAGTGCATTATTTTCACATTTAGCATTATTTTTCAGTGTGACAAAGAGATTATAGAGATGTTTGTTTTTAAGAAAATGAATGTATATGTTTAAAAGTAAGGAAAAACAATGATTACTGTGAATTTTCAGGAAACTATATTCAGTGGTAAAATTAAACATGAACATTTAAATATTTACAATAAATTCTGAATATCTCAAAATAAAAGCTTAATGATAAGTTCACATTCAAGACTAACATTTCATAAATATTTGAATTTTATTCTCACCCTTAAGACCCACAAAGACTGAGGACAGATCTCTGTGAGGTTTAACATTTATTCCGGTCTGTTCAATTAGTTTTGAATTCCTTAATTAAAGAACGATTGACTAAAGACTCTCAAGCAACTTATATTTCAAAAATGTCAAAACAATTCATTACAATGACATGTTTCTATAAGCTTAGATATGGACCCCTACATTTCCCTTTCGTTCTGATAGACTTGGCAGCTATTTTGTTAAAATAGTTTTTCTACCCTTATAAAGTTCATAAAAGCTATCAAAAATGAATGCATCATTCCAAAATCTTAGTGTTTCAAATGTATAAAAATAACGACATACATGTCATTTCATGTGCCTACTAACCATTTTCATTTCAAGTGAGTTGAGAACACAATTTCTTTTTTAGAAGACTTTTCTTATTTCCAACTGCTTTGAATTTCAGGTATCCTGAGTATCCTCATGATCTCCCCACCTTACCACAGTCATCTTCTCACCATCCTGTCACCACTCCCCCTACCTTCAAACACATCCTTCCTGTACCAGAGTCACTGCCATCTCCTCGATATCATTGCTATTACAATTCCAGTCAAATTATCAGCATCAGTTATCCTTCAAATCTACTGGAAACAGTGTCTTGACTTTATTCTCTCCCATGAAGTTGTTCTCCAATCAATAACACTTATCATTGTATTATTATTTCTTACATTGGCCTAGCTGTTACTATCAACAACTGCAACTCAGCCCACTACAAGATCAATTATGCATGCAATCTGTGAATATCAGCTTTTATTTTTCCAGAACATTTTCTAATATATCCAGTCATTAAGACCTCATGAGTAGCTATGATTCAATGGCATTGCTATATTTTCACTGAAACCACCTGCCTCAAATGTTTTGAAAACACATTCCCCACATGCTCCATATGCTAATCTCCATTGTTCATCTTTAAATTCCATAAATCTTTCATTTGACTGTATTTATATTCCTTCTTTTACCATACTTGTTAAAATCAAATACTTCATTTGTTTCTGAATGGCTAAAGAACAACTCTAAAAAACTCAGTCTGGTCTCACTCTGCCTTATGATTTTACATCAAGTACCCTACGATGATTCCAGGCTATCGACCACCATTTCTCTGGTTCAGTCACACTTCTTGTTTTCTACTTCACTGCTTACCTCATTATCTGTAAACATTTAATGCTATGTGAAATGCTTCTATCTGATAATTTTGCTTCCCTTTACACTGAGAGAAGAAAAACACAAAGATTGGTTTCACATTTTTCCTGTACTATTTTTCTCCTTGCTTGTTTCTATAAATAAAATAAATTTTATCTTTTATATTAATTTGATGCTTACCTACAAAAAATTTGACCCTTACCTTTTCTTTATCATCTTCTCTAGAGTATATCCTTAAAAGTTAATCTCTCACTTTCTCTTTGTCTGGATGTATCAAGAAGACACAACTACATTTTGTATCATCCTTAAGGGCTTCACAACTTTTGTTGCTATGGATAGATGTATCTTTTCCTGTACTTTTCCCTCAATTCTTCTGGTATAGAACATATGTATGTATGTCTGTTGAATCAAGTCCTTCAGATCAGTCCATACATTTTGGTTTGTGCTAATAGCACAAGCAAATAGTGGAAAACATATGACTTAGGTAAGGCCAAATAAATTTGATATCATGATATTAGATGACATAATCAGAAAAGAGAGACATTTTTTCCCTTTGGCTGTATCATGGCAGTGAAAGATAAATAGTGGTTATTATTAGTGATGCCCGTGGTTACTTCCACTAATAGACATGAAGAAACATCTGCTAATGGGATCAATACATTGGCAATGTAAACAAAAAATGTATTGCTAAGGATATTATGTGAGTCTATGGTTTTAACTGTGATTAAGCAATTCTTCTCTAAGTAATTTTCAGTTGTTTGTGTCAATAGGTTGCAAGATTAAGTTAGACTTCTGTCAAATATGGAAGAAAAAGCAACGATTGGTGCATATTCACAAATAACATAGAAAATTAATAGACACTTTCTTTACAGACTGAGGTGATAGATACATGGCATTTTCTCTGAATGTTACAGCTGATAAAGGACTGTGACTACAAGATTTGTTCTTAGGATAGCTGGATTTTTATATATGGCAATGCTTGGCTACTACACAACTTGAAAAAGGAAAGCAGATACGTAAATACCAAATCATAGATTACTAAACAGTGCAATTATCTGCCTCCTCATTTTTGTCCTCAAAATTTTTTGGAGAAATTCAGTCTCCCTTATTTTCTGAGAATCTACCATTACTTGTAAACATTATGCTCCAAGAGATGATACTGGTGCATGTCATTGCTGATGGTCTAGGGGAGACATTGAATAAATGTGAAATAATCACTTTTCCTTCTGGAATATCCATTCATCTCATCGATGCTGATTGTTTAAAGACTGAATCTCAGAATAAGTTGGAGATTCTTTATTGGGAATTCAAAATTTGGAATTAGTGAAAGAAAATTATTTGGAGGCAGGAAGCTCATCTGAAAAAATATCTAAATTTTAAGTGCTATGGGATATTCTGCTTCAAGATTTACTCAGAAAGGCAAATTGAAAGGGATACAGCAAATACTTTGAGTTTGAGAAGGTAAAATAAGTTTATACCTTTGCTTCCTCACAAGAACCACTGTCCAGTTCTGCTCCTGAGGCACTTAAATGGGTTTTATAAAATATTTCAAGACTTTCAATAAATCATTTTGGTTTTGCTTAAGCTTCAATTAGGAGTCTGTATTTTTAACCTAAAATAAGCCTCATCATTGTATAGTTTATTGGGTGCCAGTAAAGCAGAAGACACAGGAAGTTGATAGTATACAGAGTTGAATATCAACAAAGCTATTTGATCAAATTTTCCTTTTCCTTTTTTTAAATTTGTATTTTAAAGAGAATAAAACAAAAGAGGACAGAACAAAGCAGATCAGAACAGAACAACATAAGCAACACAGCACTTTGCAACAAGACAACGAGATATTAACAGTAGCTACCATAATGTCTCTTTCTTTGTAATAGTTGAGCATGGCTTCAAATACAATAATATCAAACATAACAAAATAGTATAAAACCATTCAAAAGGATTAAAGAATTACAGGGTATTCTGAACCAAATAACAGAAAATGATCAATGACTACTATAACATTTCATTTTCCATAAAAATTTTGTTTATACTATCACATATATTAAAATCCCAATAAGACACAACTGATGGTAATAGAAGAATAAAAGAATGGTAGGACTTCAGAGCAAGATGATATTAAATCAGCAATGGCTGCTATAATGTTTTATTTTCTTCAAAACAGCTGTTCATAACATCACACATAATAAAGTCAAACAAAACACAATAAAACCATTCCAATTGATGAATGAAAACATTAAAAGGCTTCAAAGCTATGTAATGGGGAATCATGATTACCATAAAATCTTATGTACTCTTAGCATTTCTCACATGAGGGAGACTATATGATATTATACATGTGAATTTGGTTTTTTTCACTTATGAGGATGGTCTCAAGTTGCATGCATTTGTTTATAGATGTCTCAATGTGATCATTCTTTATAGCTGAGTAGTACTCCATTGTATAAAATGCCACAACTTTTTTATCCATTCCTCAGTTGATGGGCACTTAGGTTGTTTCCAAGATCTGCTTGGCTATTACAAATTGTGCTGCTATAAACATGGGTGCACATATATCAATGTGGAATGATGTTTCAGTTCTTCTGGGAATATGTCTAGAAGTGGGATACCTGGGTCAAATGGGACTTCCAATCCAAGCTTTTTGAGGAATCTCCAGACTGACCTCTACAGTGGTTGCAGCAGTCTACACTCCCACCAACAGTGCAGAAGAGCTCCGTTTTCCCCACACCTCTCCAGCATTTGTTGTTGGTAGTTTTTTTTTTTAATCTTAGCTATTCTTTCTGCAGTGAGAAGTAATCTCAGTGTGGCTTTAATTTGAATTTCTCTAATGACTAATGATGATGAACATTTTTTCATGTATTTATTTGCCATTCATATTTCTTCTTCTGAGAACTGTGTGTTTATTTCAGATTCCCATTTTCTGATTGGGTCTTTGAATTTCGAGGGTCTGATTTTTTTTAATTCTTTATAAGTTCTAGACAGAAGTCCTTTGTCTGAGGGACTGTCCATTAAGATTTTTTCCTAATTTGTGAGTTTTCTTTTCACTCTGCTGGAAATCTCTTTTGATGTGCAGAAACTCTTTAATAAGATGTGGTCCCAGTTATTGATTCTGGGAAATATTTACCATGCAGTTTTATTCTTGTCCATGAATTCTCTTCATACCCCTATATCTTTGAGAGTTTTACCCACTTTGTCTTCCAGCAGATTTAGTTTCTGTTTTAATATTTAGATCTTTGATCCATTTAGATTTCAGTTTAGTACACGGTAATAGGCATGGGACTAGTCTTAGTTTTCAGCATTTGAATAGCCAATTTTCCAGCACCATTTATTAAAGAGAATCATTCTTCCAGTGAACATGTTTGGCCCCTTTATGAAAGATAAGGTGGTTGAGTGGGTTTGTGGTTGTGGTTGTATCGTCCAATCTATTCCATTGATTTTCAGATCTTTTAATTCCAGTACCATGTTGATTTTACTACAATAGCTTTGTAGTATAACTTCAAGTGAGAGATTGTGATGCTTCCTGTCTTGCCTTTGCTGCTTAGAATTGCCTTTGCTAGTCTAGGTCTCTTCTGGTTTCAGATGAATTTTAGGAGTGATTTCTCTAGATCTGTGAGATATGTTAGTGTTATTTTGATTGGGATTGCATTGACTGTGTATAACAATTTTGGGATAATGGCCATTTTCACAATATTTATTCTTCCTCTCCATTAATAAAGGATGTCTTTCCATTTTCTGAGGTCCTCTTTAATTTCAATTTCTTTTTCAGGGTATTATAATTTTCCCTGCATAGCTCTTTTACTTCTTTCATGAGATTAATTCTTAATTATTTCAGTTTTTTGGATGCTATTGTGAATGGTGTGGCTTCTCATATTTCTCTCTCAGTGCTTTTGTTGTTAGTGTATAGGAATGTTATTGATTTTTGAGTATTGACTTTGTATCCAGCTACATTGCTAAATTTACTTATTATATCTAGGAGTCTTGGGGAGTTTTGGGGGTCTTCTATGTAAAATATCATGTCATCTGCAAATAATGATAATTTAACTTCCTCTTTTCCTATCTTTATTCCTTTCATTTTTCTCTCTTGTATAATTGTTCTAGCTAGTATTTCCAGTACTCTGGTGAGTAGGAGCAGTGACAAGGGACATCCTTGTCTTGGGCCTGATTTTAAGATAAAGACTTTCAGTTTTTGGCCATTTAATATGATGCTGGCTGTTGTTTTGTCAGAGATGGCCTTTATCATATTGAGGTAAAGGCCATCTATTTCAATTCTCTGTAAGTTTCTCATCATAAATGAGTGTTAGACCATATCTAAAGCTTTTTCTGCATCTATAGAGATGATAATGAGGCTATTTTGGTAAAAAAGGCAAAAGATTTATACGATCTGAAGAGAAACCAGAGTATGGTTATTTTGGCTCTACTGATATGGTGGATTACTTTTATTGATTTACATGTGTTGAACCATCCCTGCATTCCTGGGATGAATTCCACTTGGTCATGGTGCATAATATTCTTGATGATTTGCTGCATCCTGTTTGCCAATATTTTATTGAGAATTTTTGTATCTGTGTTCATTATGGAAATTGGACTACAGTTCTCTTTTTTAGTTGGGTCTTTCTCAAGTTTTGGTGCTAGAGTAATATTTGCTTCCAGGAATGACTTAGGGAGAATTGCTTCCCTCTAGATTTAATTGAAGAGTTTGAGGAGTGCCAGAATTAAGTCATGTTTGTATTTCTTGTAGAATTCTGCAGTGAATCCGTCTGGGCCTGGGCTCTTCTTTGTTAGCAAGGACTTAATTACATTTTCAATTTTATTAATAGAAATTGTTTTATTCAGAAGTTTTACATCTTCCTGACCCAGGTTTGGTAGTTCATATGTTTTTAGGAATCTGTCCATTTCTTCTGTGTGATCGAACCAATGAGAGGTAGAGGTTTTCGAAACAGGTGTTGATGATCTGTATTTCCACCGAGTCTGTAGTAATTTCACATTTTCATTCATTATTGCATGAATTTGAGTTTTTTTCTTTCCTTTTTTTTTAATAAGGTTGGCCAGGGGCTTATCAATTTTATTTATTCTTTCAAAGAACCAACTCTTTGATTAATTGATTCTTTGTATTGTTTTCTTAGTCTCTATTGCATTAATTTCTGCTCTGATCTTTATAATTTCCTCCCTTCTTCTGGCTTTGGGCTTGTCTTGCTCTTCTTTTTCTAGATGTTTGAGGTGTAGCATCAGGTTGTTCATTTGTATTCATTCAGTTTTCCTGATGTGGGAACTCAGTGCAATAAATTTTCCTCTGAGGACTGTTTTCATTGCTTTCCACAAATTCAGTTAAGTTGTATTTGTATGTGTGTTTTCTTGTAGATATTTTTTAATTTCTTCTTTAATTTCCTTTGTGACCTGCTGATTGCTCAAGAGTGTATTATTCAGTTTCCATGTGTCTGTGAGGTTTTTGCAGTTGCTTTTGCATAAATTTCTAGTTTCATGGCACTATAATCTGATAACATGCTTGGGATAATTTCAATTCTTTGGTATTTACTTAAATATGTTCTGTGGGCTAGGATATGGTCCATTTTAGAGAATATCCCATGTATTACTGAGAAGAATGTATATTCTGATGTTGTTGGATGGAACACTCTGTATACATCTATCAAGTCCATTTGTTCACAGGTGTGATTCAGTTCTGTTATATCTTTGCTGATTTTTTTCTAGTTTATGTGTCCTTTTGCATCAATGGCGTGTGAAGGTCTCCTGTTATAATTGTGTTATTGTTTATTTGATTTTTCATTTCTGTTAATACTTGCTTTGTATAGCTGTGTGCTCTGGAATTTGGTGCATATATATTTAAGATTGTTATCTCTTCCTCTTGAAGTTTTCCCCTAACTAGTATGTAGTGGCCTTTTTTTTATCTCTTCAGATCATTCTTGATTTGAAGTTCACATTTCAAACAGAATAGCTACCCCCACTTTTTTTTGGTTTCCAGTTGCATGAAGTATTGTTTTCTATCATTTGACTTTCAGTCTATGAGTTTCCTTTTGGGTTAGATGGATATCTTATAGAGAGCATATGGTTGGATATTGTTTCTTGATCCATTCTGCCAGTCTGTTTCTCTTGATTGGTGAGTTGAGGCCATTTACATTAATGGTTCTAACTGTTATATATTGGTTTATTGTTGACATGTTATCTTTCTGCTGTTGTATCTTTACCTTTCCATTCTGTTTAATTGTCTGCCTTGCTTAGTGGTTTTTTTCCTATGTGTATCTAGAATGTCTTTCAGTATTCTTTGTAGGGGTGGTTTTGTGGTCATGAAGTTTTTCAGCTCTTCTTTGTCATGGAAGTATCTTATTTCTCCATCCATTTTGAAGGACAGTTTTTCAGGGTACATCAGTCTGGGTTGGAAGTGGTTTTCCTTTAGGATCTGAAATACTTCACTCCATGCTTTTCTTGACTTCATTGTTTGTGTTGAGAAGTCTGCTGTGATTCTGACAGGTTTTCCTTTCCTTTTAGAAAGAAAAGGTTCATCTTTCTAAAACTTTTAGTGTTCTGTTCTAATGTTGGATTTCTGGGATGGTGATTATTATATGTCTGGGTGTAATTTTTATTTTGGTTATGGCTATTTTGAGTTCTATATGCTTCTCTAATCCATATGTCAGTTTCCACTCTCATGTTTGGGAAATTTTCAGCTGTATCTTCTGTGAATAGCCTCTTGATATCATTTGGGCTGTCCTCTTCTTTTTCATTTATCCTTGTTAATCTTATGTTGTTTTTCTTTGCATCATCTTGCAGCTGTTGAATTGTTATTTCCTGATTTCTTGTTATTTTTAAAATATATTTCCTTTCCTGTTCACTAGCTGCAATCTTATTCTCGAGGTCTGAAATTCTATCTTCACTTTCATTGAGGTGGATTTGGCAACTTTCAGTAGAATCTTTGATTTCCTGTATACCTCTTTGAATCTGCCTCATGGATTCTGTTTGTTTCTTATAGTGTTCATTCAAGGATTCTATCTGTTTGCTTTGTACCTCTAATTTTTTAGCTATGTCTTCATTAGATGTGTTCACTATTTCTTTCACTACTTTTATCATTTCTTCTTTTACCTGGGAAATTACTTCTGATTTGAGTTTCTCCATAGCTTCACCAAATTGCTTCTTTATTTCAGTTGATATCATTTCAGTCACTTCAGGTGTATGGTTTCTATTTTCTTCTATGTGCATGGCTCCTAGGCTTTCTTGGGATGGGCTGGAGATTTGAGAATGCCTTTGGGTCTTTCCTTTTGTCATTTTCCTCTATTTGTTGCTTTGAGCAGTGTTTCAAAGCTTCCTCAGGGTGTGTTGGGAATTACCTCCTGTGCCCTCAGCTCCTGGGACTGAATGAATGTCACTAAGTTTGGCCCAGTCAGGCCTGCAGGACCTCCAGAGCCCAGCCCAGTGTATCAAGGAGTTGGGCGGGAACTCAATCCCTGGAAGTACTGGTCTCAAACTCTTCCCGGGCCAACACCAGTGAGCTGAAACTCCCCCTGTGTGGTCCTTGCCTCCCAGACTGAAAGAAGGCACTGGGCATGGTGCACTGAGGCCTGTGAGACCTCAAGAGCCTAGTCCAGTGTCCTAGGGAGCTGTATGAGAACTCAACTGCTGGGAACACTGGTCTCAAACTCTCCCTGGGCCAGTGCTAGAGCACTAGGACTCACCTCTCATAGTATTGACTCCTCCATAGGTTCTTGTCTCCCTGAATTGAAAGATGGAAGCTGGGTGTGGTGTTCGGAGACCCACAAAACTTCTAGGCCCAGTCCAATGTCCTAGGGAGCTGGTCTTAACTCTTAGTATTTCCAAACATGATTGCATTGCTCTCCAGATAAAGTTGCTCAGGAGAAACAGGTGAATACAGGTCTG
>PVJX010013911.1:0-11141 GCA_004027295.1 Dolichotis patagonum
AATTTTACCCTTTTGATATAATTGCATGTATATTTGAGTGGGTAAGATGGATGACCATATTGCTGTTTTTGTCAGATCGTGGAGCAGAGCTGTTAACAGTCTCACTGTTTGAATGTCTACTTTATATGTTTTAACTTTGTAATTTGAACAACTATTTCCAAGAAGTCAGTATGTAATTTGTCAAGTAATAATTTCTTAGTTTTTTGTTGTTGTTGTTCTTTTCCTTTTTTCCTTGGAATACTGTATTGTCGCTACCCTTTATTCTGTTTTGTTTTGTTTTGTTTTTTTCTCTTTAAATAAAATTATTTTAAAAAAAGAAAAACCAAAAATAAAATGAAGTAAAATATATATTTACATATATATTTATACATTATGTATTTTTATATAATATATACCACTTATATAATAAACATATAAAAATGTGTGTATATGTATATATATGTATGTATATGTATATATATATATGTCTAGAATAAATAAGTCTAAAGGAATTTTTCAGTAAAAATTCTAAAACATGGTGACATGATGTAATTGGAAGGTTTTGGGGCATGCAAAGTGATTGAGCCTAGGAGGTGTTGCTCAGTGGTGGAGCACCTAGCTGGACACGGTGGTGCTTGCCTGTAATCCCAGCACCCCAGCACTTGGGGGACTGAGGCAAGAGGCTTGCCATGAATTTGAGGGCAGCCTGCAAGTTCATAGTGAGTTCAAGATGAGCCTGAACTACATAGTGAGATCCTGTATTAAAAAAAAGATAGATGACCTTCTTTGCATGGGTTCCATCTCCAGCGGAAAGAAAGAGAGAGAGAGAGAGACAGAGACAGAGACAGAGAGACAGAGACAGAGAGAGGGAGAGAAAGTTGTTGCTTTTTTCTCTAAACTTTTCCATATAGCTTACTTTTATAATGTGGAATATTACATATTATAATTGTATATAAAACATAAAATAGAGTATGCAATATATTATATATAACATAAATAATTCATATAAAGTATAGAGCATAAACAATAGATATATAAACATATAATTAGGCATAATAAATTGTAAATATACATATTACATAATGTGTATGCATTCTTTTCTAGACGGCTTAATTTTGCTATGGAGTCTTTGGTGCGAAAATTGATATTTTGTTGAATCATCTTGATATTCCTTATTGGTGTGCTAATTTCTCCATATTCCTCAGTTTTTCAGTATTTGGGGCATAGAACAAGTCTAGGGTGATTTTTTTCGTAATGGAAATAAACATTTCAAACCACTCCTGAACTCTCTAGGGCTGTCTTTTTGACAGCCCTGATATTTCTCTTCCTCTCTTACTCCTTGTCCTCCACTCCTTCTCACCCTCTCTTCTTTCCTTCTACTTTCATTATCTATTTCAGGATCTCCAACAGCTATCAGACCTGAGCCACCAGTGTCCCTGGTTCAGAACAAGTTGTAGGATGAAGGGTGGTGGTTCAGAACCACGGATAGCGACACCGGCCTGCAGGCCCGGACTCCCAACTGTCACCATGCAGGTCCTCCAGGGGTGCCGGTCAAGACTGGCAGTGGGCATTTTGCAGGTCAAATCCAGGTTTTCCTCCAAATCAGGCTTAGAAAATCTTCCTTGGTAAGACCCCACATTATAGACAGTCAATAAGTTTTCGCTGAGTGAATAAATTTATTACAACAAAGGAAGGGTGTATCTGTGTCCTCAATAAATCATTCAGTAGATATTTTTAAAGCACCTTCCATGTGTCATGCATGAAACTTTGAGAGAGGGAGGGACATTTTTGTGCCCAAGGCTGCTACTACCTGGTGTGTGGCTGCTGTCTTGTGAGTGCTGACAGTGACACTGCACAGTACCGATTCCTGGCTATATAGCTGATAGAAAACAAAAGACAACTCAGTATCATCTAGTTTGTTCTGTTACAGTTCTGGACCACCTGTTTGTCCATAAACATTTCTTCCACTCTCCTGATAACCTTCACACTCCCTAGAGCCTAAAACATCAGAGAATGCAAATAAGGCCTTTTTCTTCCTGCCTCCACTCCCAGCCCTAAGGCATCTAACAGTTCAGATATCATCAAACCTTTTCCAACCCCTACTTCTACTTTCACTTACTCCTTAAACAACTACAAGTGTCTCTTTTTTTTTTTTTTGAGACATTATGTTACCAGGCTGGCCTCAATCTCTTGGGCTCAAGTGATCTTCCTGCCTCAGCCTCCTAAATTACTAGGACTCCTGGCTCACCTGTGAGGCTGGATCACAAATATCTTGAAGGAAGAAACTGCACTTTGTCTTCATCTCTTCTGAGATTGTCTGGCTTATAGTTAGTGTGTCAGTAGATGACTGAATCAATGAGAATATGAAAATATATGCCCCATAAAGGCAGGGACTTTTGACTGTTTTGTCACCTATTAGGCATTCAATATATATTGAAGGAATTGCTTTAAAATAAAAACTAACACAGCAAAATTTTACACCTATGTGTTCATTAATTAACCCAACAAATATTTATTAAGTATTGATCATGTAACACCCACTGGGAATATAACAGATGAAAAATCTTGTGCCCATATAAATAAACACATTTGTATGCTATCTCTCTTTATATATCATATACTATTTTGAGTCTGCCCTTTTATCCTAAAAATCTTCCTAAATTGACTGCTTGGTATGTTGTAAAGATGTTCTCTGGTGTGTTTAAATGAATTCTCTACTGGTGGACATTTATATTTTCAGTGTTTTCTGCAATGAAAATCCTACTGTAGTAGGATTATGCTTTTAGACACAAGACCAAGCTTTGGTATACAATGAACCAGGCTTCAAATTCCAGTGTTTACTTACAAGCTAAGTGACTTTAGACCAGTTGTTTGGCTCTCTGTGCCTCTGTTTCCTCATTTGTGGAATGAGTTATAATAACACTGTGAGGCAGGGGGACAAATGTTGACATGTACGTGCCTGACCTGAGAGTAATTCTCCTGCCAGTGCTAACCATGTGTTCCAGCTGTGTGATAACCCCTGTGCACCATCACCATCACCATCACTGTCACCACCACCACCATATCTCACCAGCGTCACCAACACCCTTATCATCAGCCTCACCTGCTTTAGCCCATTGGTCTCCAAAATGGCCTGTGTCCACCTCTGCCTTCAAATGCCCAGGGAGATGCTGCAGGTTTCTCCAGAAAGAAGTTTTGCTGACTGGAGGCCGTTGCTCCCTCTGCCTTTAGCTACCTGTACACACATATGTAAGTATATACAAGTGCACACATGCTCAGGCAGACCCAGGGGCCTTGAGGGCCACACAGCTCTGTCTGGGGTAATCTGCATTTCAGGATTGTCATGGCCAACATGGACAGCACAGGCAGACCGTGAGGTGTGACAGGAGGACAGTCTGAGAGCGCTGCACCCATCCCCTCCTCCAAGAGGGAGAGTAGATGGGGGAGGAAGAGGAAGGTGCATGATGAGAAGTGTGCTTGGTGTGGTTTCACTCACCTTCAGATAGGTGCCCTCTGCCCCACCAAAAATAAGGAGACTGAGGTTTCCCAGAGCTGCAGTGAGTTGTTCAGGACCAAAGCCAGGGAGTGGCTGGGCCAGTATTGGAATCCAAGCCTAGTGGTGGAGACGAACCATTTGGATTCTGATGAACTATTCAGCATGTCACCACCCCGAAGTCCTGAGAACTGGGGGTTGTCTGGAGAGAGGCAGAGCCCTTAAAAGTAGTTTCCCTGGCCCCTTGATCCCTTCCTCGCCACCTCTGAGGCAGACACATGTGGCAGAAACCACCAAGGCTATCTTCCCATCTTCCTTAGAAATCTGACACCCAGGTCCCTCAGTTCATTGTGGAATGGGGATGCTTCTGCCCTCCACCACCTCTCAGGGGTCCCGGTCAGTGTACCTCCCTGTCTCTACCACAGATGAAGGGCAGGGCTTGTGGAAACTCTACTAGCTGCAAGAGCATCCACCTACAAGTGACATGTCACTCTCACTCGTTGCATCAGCCCAAGAAAGTGGCATGGTTAGAGCACTGCCTGAGTCACCCAACTGGCCTCTGCCTCCCTGCCATTCCTGTGGTACATTCAAACTTAGCCTGTTTTTGCATTCTTGTCCCCTCTGTTGAGGTCAAGAGGGACACCTGATATAGTGACAGAGTTCATAGAGTTTTATCCAAGCGCTGGAGCCCTACTGCTTGGTTGGGGGCATTGACCTTGTGCTGCAATTACGGGGAGTCTTGGAAAGGCTGCCTAGGCCACAGACTGGGCTGAGGACAATGATACCACACATAGACAGAGAGCCCTCCCAGTCTCCTCCGGGGAGCCTGGTCCTTCTCCTCTGGTGTCACCTGTTTTTGTCATAATAAGGCAGGGTTTAGTCCCAAACTAGAAACCAAGGCCCTGGGCTGGAGCAACAGATACCAGGCTGTCACAGTGTAAATGAGGGTAGAGCCAGAGTCTACCAAGTGGGAAGCTTCTTGGGGTTTTCACGATGCCACTTGGAAACACCCTTTCCTTCCCTTCCCTTCCCTTCCCTTCCCTTCCCTTCCTTCTCTTACTTTCCCTTCTTTTCCCTCCCTAGAGCCCATCACCCTGGATCCAGACACCTGTGTAGAGAATTGGCCCCAGGACTAGGATCTGAGCAGAGACTCAGAGAGATACCAAGTAGTATCTCCCCTTCACTGCCTCTAATGCCTGAGGCCTGTCATTGAAGATCATCCTTGCTAGGCATGGTGGTTGTGCCTGTTATCCCAGAATTCTGGGAGGGCAAGGCAGGAGGATTGAAAATTCAAGCCCAGTCTGAACAACTTAGTAAGACCCTGTCTCAAAGAAATAAAAGAAGAGCTAGGGATGTAGCTCAGTGTGAAGGTCCTATTCAATCTCCTGCGCCAAAACAAAATAAAACAGAACAGCAACACAGACCATCCGTGTGCTCAGGTCTCAAAGATGTCTCAATATTTATTTATTATTTATGTTTTCAGTACTGGTGATTGAACTCAGAACCTTCACAATGAGTTACATCCCCAGCTCTTTTTTTATTTTGAGACAGGATCTCACTATGTTGCCCAGGCAAGATTCAAATTCGTGATCCTCCTGCGTCGGGTACCCAGAGTGCTGGGATTACAGGTGTGCATTGCCATGCTCGGCTTCGCATTTCTTAATCTGCAGAACAAAAGTGCCACATATTCAGCCCATCCTTGCTCTCCAGTGAGGGATGCAACTGTCCTGTCTGGGCAGGCAGGGCACACAAACAGGGAGGCACAGGAGCATCCTTGTCTTGGTTACTTGTCTCATTGCTGAGACAAAATACCCAACACCCAAAGTTAAAGAAAGGAAGGTTTATTTCGGCTCACAGTTTGTAGAGGTTTCAGTCCATGGTCGGCTGGCTCCAAGGCAGGGTGGCATGGCAGAGGGACATCGCAGAGGACAAACAGTTCATGACAAAGCAGAGCAGGCAGAGGGCAGCCAGCAGTGAAGTAGCAAGCAGCAAGAACCGCCCTCTTTCTGTCCCTTATATTCTATCCAGGCTACACACCCTTAAGGCAGGTAGCACTCACATCCAGAGTGGCCTTCCCACCATCCGAACCCAGGACTACGCCAACCAATCAGTGGACTACTTTGGTAATCACCCTTAATGCCAGTATCACACACTTCATCCCAATATCACACACTTTAGATCCAGCCACCTCTGAAAAGTCCCACCTATAACCATGTGAGGCTTTGAGGGGACACCTAGACACAAGCCAGGATAGTCACAGGGTACAGTGAGACAGCAAGGCGTGGAGTAAAGCAGCATCATGTCTGTAGCCTTTTCTTTCTCTGGGGCATCTTGCTGAACACCAGTTGGGTACCAGGTACCATGGCAAGCTCTGTAATTGGTCAAACACAAATGACATAAGCTCAGTTCTTTGGGACCGTTTTGGCTAGAACAGAATAATCGGATGGCACCCATGACCTGCAGCACAGATGGGTAGCCCAGGGGAGCAGGCCTGCACCTACGGAGGTGGAAGAGGAGGATGGGCCTGGGATCCCGGCACAGTTACAGTACCTCGGGCTTTCAGAGGGAGAGGGTAGGCATGGTGGAAAAAAGGTGGGAAAGCAGGCTGGTGAGCTTGTGGAGAGACTGGGTACCAGGAAAATGACTTAGCTTCTATCCAGGAGAAAAAAACAATCAGAAGCCCTTTAGGATTGGTGATGGGTGCCATGCAATGGAATTGGATTCTTACAAGCCCACTGGTCTTGCCCCAGGGGAAGGATGGGGACAGGAACCTCTGAACCTGAGAGACTTCCAGAAAAACCCAGGCACAGTGAGCAAGGAAAGTCTGGCTGGGGGGTCCCTACCCAGATATTCCTCCCTGAATGTCCTGGGCCCCATAGAGATCAGCGTCTGGGGCACCTTGCAACAAAGACCAGGATGGGGCTGAACACTTGCTGGTCTGGAACACAGGTGTGCCTAAGTAGAATCCCATGCACACGCACGCACACGCGCGCACACACACACACAACCACCATCACCACCACCAAGTACAGTGCAGTGATTAGAGAAAGGGTTCCCAAACAGGCTGACACTGATTCAAATCTGAACAGACAGAAGGCTGGTCTGTTTTTAGAAGACAGGAAGTGACAGCAAGAGTACAAAAGGATACAGGCGATGGACGTCTGGGAGTGAGGGAAAGATCCTGTGTCCTGATCATGGTGGTGGTGTGATAAAAAATACGGTGGATGTTTAACATTTTGAAACATGTGTTACAATAAAAGACACATTGCGATTAATTCCACTCAAAATCTTCCCCTTTGCTTCAAATACACTTATCCCATCATTCTTGCTGCTTTCTGAAACAGTTCTAGAAGTCACTTTTCCTGAGCACCTTTTTTTAATTGCATGATTGAGGCTGCCTCAATGTCCTCAACAATTCACAACTTTTACCTTTCATGGTCATTTTGACTTTAAGGAAGGGTCAGAAGTCACAAGGTGCCAGATCAAGGTGTATAAGGTGGATGACACACAGTAATGTTCTTATAAGCCTGCCTTTCTGTTAGATGGCACGTAAGAGCAGCATTTATCACATTTTTGTAAACACCCTATTAAGATAAAAAGAAGCCTCACAGAACTGGTTCAGAATGACGGGACAAGGGTATTTCAACAAGGTGGGAGCATTTGCACTTAATAAATTTTACTGTTTATCTCAGTAAAGTTGCTCTTTTAATAAGATACTATCTAGCCAGGCAGGTAGCACATGCCTTAATCCCAGCACTATGGGAGGCTAAGGTAGGAGAATTATAAGTCTCAGCTCAGCCTGAGCAACTTAGGACTTAAGATCTTGTTTTAAAATTTAAAAAAAATTTTTTGAGACAGGGTTTTGTTATACAGTTCAGGCTGGCCTTGAACTCACTTTTTAACCCAGACTGGCCTTGAACTTGCAGCAATCCCCCTGCCTCAGCCTCCTGGAGTACCAGTGCCACAATGCCCAGCACACTTTGGGAAGAATCTTAAGAGTCAAGAATACCTATCACCATGTACTAAACTAAAATATAATGGATCAAAGATATAAATATTAAAACAGAAACACTAAATCTGCTGGAAGACAAAGTAGGTAAAAATCTTGAAGACATAGGGGTAGGTAGAGAATTCATGAACAAGAATCAAACCGCACGGGAAATATTTCGCAAAATCAATAACTGGGATCACATTTTATTAAAGAGTTTCTGCATGTCGAAAGAGATTTCCAGCAGAGTGAAAAGAAAACCCACAAACTGGGAAAAAATCTTTGTGAACTGTTCCTCAAAGGACTTCTGTCTAGAACTTATATTTTTAAAAAAAATCAGACCCTCAAAATTCAAAAACCCAATCCAAAAATGGGCATCTGAAATGAATACACAGTTCTCAGATGAAGAAATACGATTGGCAAATAAATACATGAAAAAAATGTTCATTATCATTAGTCATGAGAGAAATGCAAATTAAAACCACACTGAGATTCCATCTCACTCCAGAAAGAATGGCCAGGATAAAAAAAACTACCAACGACAAATGCTGGAGAGGCTGTAGGGAAAAAGGAACTCTTCTGCACTGTTGGTGGGAGTGTAGACTGGTGCAACCACTGTGAAAGTCAGTCTGGGGATTCCTCAAAAAGCTGGGTTTGGAAGTTTCATTTGACCCAGCTATCTCACTTCTAGGCATATTCCCAGAAGAACTGAAAACATCATACCACAGTGATATATGTGCACCCATGTTTATAGCAGAACAATCTGTAATAGCCAGATTTTGGAAACAACTTAAATGCCCATCAACTGAGGAATGGATTAAAAAGTTGTGGTATTTTCATACAATGGAGTACTACTCAGCTATAAAGAATGATCACATTGAGATATTTATAAACAAATGGACACAACTTGAGACCATACTCATAAGTGAAATAAACCAAACTCACATGTGTAAATACTGCATAGTCTCCCTAGTATGAGAGTTGGTAAGAGTATATAAGATTTTATGGTAATCATGATTCCCCTTTACATAGCTTTGAAGCCTTTTAATGTTTTCATTCATCAGTTGGAATGGTTTTATTCTGTCTTGTTTGACTTTATTACGTGTGATGGTATGAACAGCTGTTTTGAAGAAAACAAAACATTATGGCAACCATTGCTGATTTAATATCATCTTGCTTTGAAATCCTATTATGCTTTTATTCTTCTATTACCATCGTTTCTATCATGTTGTGTCTTATTGGGATTTTAATATATGTGATAGTATAAACAAATTTTTAATGGAAAATGAGATATTATAGTAGCCATTGATCATTTTCTGCTATTCGGTTCAGAATGCCCTGTAATTCTTTCATTCTTTTGAATGGTTTTATACTATTTTGTTATGTTTGATATTATTGTATTTGAAACTATGCTCAACTATAGCAAAGAAAGAGATATTATGATAGCTACTGTTAATTTCTGGTTGTCTTGTTGTAAAGCAGTGTTGCTTATGTTGTTCTGTTCTGATCTGCTTTGTTCTGTCCTCTTTTGTTTTATTCTCTTTAAAATAAAAGAAAAAGAACATGTGGTATTAAAAAAAAAAAAGTCAACAATGATGTTCCCAGTGTGGCTCTGTTACTACCTAGCAGGTGATCGTGAGCCAGCTTCATCTCTGAGGCCACTTCCCTCATCTGCAACATGGTGTAGGGGAGGGCGGAGGCTTGGAACCAGATTTCCTCAAAGCAACAGCTGGCTACAGAGCCCCTGATGCCTCAACCATCCTTAGGCTGAAGCGCTGAAGACACACACCGTGGAAGGGAAACTCACCTTGCATTACCCACTTCAGCCAGAAGATGCCGCTGCTTCTCCGTGCAAATTCAACCACATTTGTTGAACCGATCTCAGTGCCTACTGTGCGCACGACGGGGTGCTAGGTGCAGAGGAGTACAAATCGGATTCCGTCGTGGACTTTGTTTTCCAGTACGCTACGCTTTTATTACAACAGACAATATGAAATTAGAATGAAATTGGGCCTTCGCTGGAAAGATACTGGATATTATCAGAAAGTGTCCAACACTTTGGTAGCTGCTTTTCAATCCTTTTCAAAACCATGAGCTCCTTTCCACATCATGCAGTAGCGGGGGCGCAGTGGTACACGTCTGTAACCCAGCATTCTGAGAGGCTGAGGCAAGAGGGTCACAGGTTCAAGTCCCACCTGGGCAGTTTAGCAAGACCTTGTCTCCAAATAAAGTTTAGAAAAGTCTGGGAATGTCACTCAGTAATAAAATACCAGTGGGTTCAATCCTCAGTACCAGAAAAAGAATAATTAAATTTTTAAAAAGCTATCATGTTGTGTACCACAAATAAGCACAACTTTTAGTTGTCAATTAAAAATAAATATATATAAATACACCAGTGAGTGATTCTGTTGCTCAGAGATGATAAAGTACCAATATAGATCTGATTTCCATTTTTTGTAGTTTCCACAGGTCACTTGGTTGTTGATCAGTTAGTTTGTGTTGATCAATTGATCCATTGATTGAATTGTAACTGCTCTGTGAGAGGCCTGAGCAGAGAACATTCACATTACTGTTCTTAAATAAAAACAGAAACATGAGAATAAAGCCTGTATATTTGGCATGAGATAAGTGCTTTCCAAACACTTGCTAAGTTAATAAATAATAAATACAGTGCCTTAGTCTAAATCATCACTTACTCCTCACAGCAGTAGTTTATATTCACACTTTACAGATGAGAATATCGAGGCTGCCACCAGGGACCTGGCCAAGATGGTACACTTGGTACCTACACATGAAAAGCATGCCACAGCCTGCCTCCCAAGAGTAATACTTTGCGTTTCTCTTATTCTTGTATGCACTTTAATCCCCAGAACTGCCAAGAGGCAGAAGGGAAGGTGAGGGCTGCAGCCATCAAGTCTCCTGGCCTTCCCTTATATCAGCTTATTGTTAACCCAGGTGTTTTAGGGAACGAGAATCTCAAAATATTATGAAAGTCACTAGACTGACTCCTCAGCACTGTGCTATAGACATGCACCAACTCCCCGTGGTAAAAGCAATCTTCATGGACTGCATACATGTTCTAATAAAAATTAAACACTTTTTAAAAAGCACTAAAGGAAGGAGATCTTGCCCTTGTTCTCTGACTCAAAGATATGAGTTTTAAAGCCATCCGTTACCAATTCTTAGACTAATGTTAGGTTGATCATTGTAAAGAAAAGCAGAAAGAACAAATACATTGGTCATAGATGACCAAAAAATAATCTCTAAATAATTTTTTGACCTTGTGTTTTCATTTGGAGACCTGAATGACCACCTTAAAACTCAGAGCTGCCTCCCAATTCCAGTGTTCACATTTGTGCTCACTGGTAGCTCTGTCTACTTTAATTATTCAGCACAAAGGTGGGGTCAATCCACAGAGATAGACCTGATACCTGAAGGATCCACACACACTGCAGGAAAACCAAGTGACCGCATGGTACATTGTTAGAAAAGAAGATTAAGGTGGGGTCAAACCACAGGAAAATTAACGATCCGTCTGTCACACCAGCACTGCATACGCAGAGGCAAGAGCCTGGGTCCTGGCTGGCAGCTGGTGTTCATTCCTAGTAGGAGTTGTGACAGATACAGTAGGAATGAAAAACATTACTTCAGTGTTGTTCATCTGAATTTCAGTTTTTTGTT
>PVJX010013911.1:11241-46314 GCA_004027295.1 Dolichotis patagonum
TCTCACTATGTAGTTCAGGCTGGCCTTGAGCCCACTTTGTAGCCCAGGGTGGCCTCACGCCGATCCCTCAGCCTCCTTAGTGCCGGGATGACAGGCATGTGCCACCACATCCGTCACGCCTAAATAATATTGTAACAAAGGAGTCCCTGGGCGTTTGTTCCCTCCGAAAGGATTCTCCCCACACCCTCCACACCAATCCTGTCTCCTTCTCTTGAGGAAGGGGCAATGGTCGTGCACATTTTTTCCACTGAATGGGCAGAGAACAAGGAAAGGGCCACCCCAGGACAGATGCCACTCGGGAGAAAGGCAAACCCTCCTCTTGCACCCCTACTTTCCTTGAAGGTAGCAGTGGGGCTGTTTGTTCTGAGGCTAAAGGGAAGCTGCTTGCAGAGACAGGCTGCTCTCACCTGGCTGGGTCAGGAAGCTGGGGGACCTGGAGGTTGAGGGCGGAGTGGGCCCCCTTCCCCACCTGCCTTTTGAAGCAGCCAAGGTCCACCACCAGGAAAGGAGGTGACAACAGTGAGACACAGGTTGTATTTACGATGGGTTTCCTTTAGAAATTCACTAAACTGTATGAAAGTCATGAAGGTAACACCTTTGCATTCTAAGGAGACCACAAGAGGTAACTGCTCTCCCCAGCCCTCAGGATCGGTAAAGCAGCTCTGTTATCTCATAGTTATGTCCAAACATACTTGCTTTTTTTTTCTTTCTTTCTTTTTTGGTACTGGGAATTGAACCCAGGCAGGACCTTCATACTGTGTTACATACATCCCCAGCCCTTTTTATTTTATAAAACAGTGTCTCCCTAAATCACTCAGTTTCCCAGGCTGGGCTTGAATTTGGGATTCTCCTGCCTCATCCTCATCCCAGAGTGCTGGGATTACAGGTATATGCCACCATACCTAACCACCATGCCTGATATACACTTATCATATTTATAGGAGGTTTTGGTTGTAGTTTGACAACCTAAAATCACCATATTCAGGCCTTTGCCACCTATTTCACCTAAAATAATGTTAACCTTTCAGGGCAATGGATAGAGACCGAGAACTAATTTTTTTTTTTTTTTGAAGAGCTGCAAAACATTCCAGAAGGCAGATGTAATACCATTTCCTTGGACACGTACCTGAAGACGGCCATCAGATTATTTGCAAGTTTTCTTTCCTGATCATTACAAGCAATGCTGCAATAACCAACTATGGATATGAGGCTGTCTTCCCTGCTCCTTTTTGGATGCATTTCTAGAAGCAAGCTCAGTCAAGGTAAGGCTATTTTTTTTAAAGTTTAATAGCTGTTTCCAACATTATTAATCATTCATCCTTTTTACACATGTGCATTGAAGCAGCTGCTGTGTACAAGACACAGTGATAGATGTACAAAAAGTAATCGAGAAAGCTTTGCCTCTAGATATACAAATATTAATAAATATATAGATAATTGGTGTATTTCACTTATATGAATAGCTCTTAGTTATGTGCTGGTTTTAAATTCTACAGCAAGTATTTATATAACTTGGTGCCATGGACAGAGTGATAGTACCTGAAGGGAAGTAGCCATGGATTTGGGAGAGAGAGAAAGAGAAAGAGAGAGAGAGAGAGAGAGAGAGAGTGTGTGTGTGTGTGTCTTTGTCCCATTCCTCCGAGACAGAAAGAGAGGGATTTGAGAGGGCTCTGTGCTGCGGTCATGTCCACATTCCCCTTCTCCTCATCCTTGGTCTCCTGGAAGAGACAAATCTCTACACCTGGAACACACTGCTCTCACTCATCTAACTGCCATGTAATTTGGCGTTCTATGTGCTAACCTTTTATATGTATTGTCTTATTTGCATGAATCTTTACAAACCTGCTACTGAGCATAATAAATTACCCCCAAAATCTAGTGGCTTAAAACAGCAAACACATTTATTCTCTCACAAGTTTTATGTGGCTTTTTTTTTTCAATACTTGGGATTGAATCCAGGGCCTCTCCCCAGAGATAGATGATTAGATAGATAGATAGATAGATAGAGGTAGCGGTAGAAATAAGGGAGAGGGAGGGAAGGAGGGAGGGAGAGAGGGGGAGAAAGAGAGAGAGAGACTGACCCTCTGCTGCATATGGGCACATGGCAGTCTGTGGATATGAGTATTCACCTGTAACAGTATGGACATAAAGCCCACACGCATCACAAAGACAGTCACACAGGTACACTTGACCTCTTCACAGATTATAAAGGAGGCTGTGCCTTTAGCTGAGGGGAGGCCTGGGAAATCACAACTCAGGGAGTCTGCTCTTCTAAGACCAGAAGATTCATTATACCTCTTATAAGCCCTAGTGGAAGAGCAATTTCTCCATCCCTAGTATTGGGGAGGACTGAAAGACAGATCTGCCTCCCAACCCTTGCCAAAGTAGAGCCTCAGAATGGGAATATGAGTGAAACCAGGGAGTCTCTGCTCAACTCAGAGCTGCAGGTAAATGCTAGGTGGCGGCAGGGAGGCCTCTGCTATCCATTGCAGTTAGAGCCTTCTGACATGGTGATGAGCTCTGGCAATACTATGTGGGCTATGGCAAGTCAGCCACCTTCTCCGGTTTGCTTGCTTTATCCCAAAACATGGCTAATGACTGTGGAACTGAGCCCAGGGAGGTGTTCATAAGGGCTCAGAGAGAGACATATATGAGCTGTAATCCCTTTAATACTGAAACGCATCTTATGAGCACACAGTATCATTCTCCCATAGGTGAGGCTTGTACGCACCTGGGTAGTGACCCTCTGTTTTCCAGGTAGCAGGAAACTCACAGGGCTTGGGCAGCAAGAGGGACCAGGACGGGGCAGAAGTCTCTTCAGGAAAGGCCAGGCAACCCCTGGGGCCAAGGGGCTGCTCAGGCTTTTTTCCTGTGGTCAGTTGTTGGTTATCAAGCACTTCCTACAAAATAGGTGCTGCTGTGTGCTTGAAAATAAAGCAACTGAGAAGAAAAAATGATCTCATGGAGCTTATACTCTAGTCATGGGAAGACACGAAAACAAATACGTAAACTTATCTGGCAGGTGCTCTGAGGAATTCAAGTGGGTAAAGTTAATAATAATGGCGAGACATCAGGAGATGGCCTCTCGTGTTTGACAGACTCGAAGAAGCGAGGAGTACATTAGGGAACAGTCACACCTTAGATCCAGGCTAGAGGCCACTAGACTTCAGGGGCAGACCCCAACAGCACAAGAGACAATTCTCTCACGTGCTGGTTATGCGTCCTTCTCTGCTGTTCTCTGGGGGGAGAGGACTGATCCCACAGCCTTGCCCTCACCTTTTGGTTGGGGTCAGTCAAATGAAGACCCTTGCTTGGAGTACAGGCTGAAGAAGCTGGGATAGTGATACTGTCTGCCACGGCAGTCGGGCGGCTGCCTTCTTCTGTGAGAATTCCACAATTCCCACCTGCCTTCCTCAGCCCCTTCCATGGTCAGTCCTCACATCCTTTCTGAGACTCCATGAGGTATGGGCTGGTCTCGTCCAGGAAGCCCTTAGGATTTACCTCCCAGATGAGCACTGTGCACCCAACTGGTGCGCCCAACTGTCCACACACGCTGCCTGGACTTTGTTAGGTCAGCAGTGCATGAGCTTTGGCCCTATTCATAATCCCAGATGAAGTATGAACTGCATCCTCACCTACTGCAGGGCTCCCGCTATCAAACTACTCATCTACATAGCAAAGGCAGCAGACGCTGGCTCTACGGTCCCGTAAGACCTCATTGCCCTAGAGGTAGAACCTTCTCCCCAAACCCTGCCAGCTCCCTGGCTGAAGGAATCCTGTCTACCTACCTCCAAGTTTAGTGGCTCAGTGCTGTTTACTTCCCTGACAACCCATTTATCACTTTTGGGAAAAGCTCAACACTGCGCCGGCTCCTATTAGAATGCATATTCCACAGAAGCATGGGACTTTCCTGTCTCGTTCTGTGTGAACAGCATTCTAGGCCCAACCACATGAGTGAGAACTCTTATGTTTCTGAGTAGCTGAATTACTAAGTACATCAAATTCCGCAGCACCTCCACAAGGGCCAGAGTCTCAGCACTGTTGACCTCTCTGGGTGTGTGTGGAGGTAGGAACCTCCAGGCAGAACAAGTAGGATAACTCCAAGACAGAAAATCACTTTCAATTCATGGAGCAGCTCCAGCTTTTCCATTTCTGAGTGAATAGAGAACTTCATTAACAGAGCCAGTCTCCCGAATCAGGGAAGCCTAGAAGAGGGAGGAGGGCTAGAACCTCAGTCGAAGGTTCTAAACCAAGTTTAGGCAGGTCTAGGACAGCAGTATCTACTACCCCAAAGCTGCCCACTATGGCTCACCTGGCCATCCCCAGCAAGGCAGGTAGGATCCAGAAAGCCTTGTGGGAAAGTGCTACTGTTCACTGTGCCCTACTTAAAAGCATAAGCCTGGTGCCTACAGACAAATCCTGCTTCAGGCCAACTGGTATCTCCTGCCCATCCCAGATCAATTCCCATCCTAGACACCTCCACTCCCACCCAGTGTGGTGCCATTGTTACCAGGTCAACTCTTCACCCCCAAAGAAATCCAAACAGCACAGAGGTGAATCAATCAACCTTTAATGTCCAAAAGAGGCATGGATGCAGAGCATAGGAGATATGGCAGGGTCTCAGTCCCTGCTCCAGAAATGAGGGAGATGAACACAAACCAGACACTTTCAACTGGCCACACAAAGTCTGGAAGGGCAAGGAAAAACACAGATTTGAACATAAAAAAAAAAAACAAAAAAAAAAACCCTAAAATCAAACAGTCTTGTACTCACTAAACAGTTTCACACAGGGAACTCAGTCACCACCCCAGTTTCTGCCCTCCCGTATCACTGAAAAGAAGTTCAGCACACACTGAGGGCTTGGGGAGGAAACATTCTCCTTTTTTCCACTAGCTCCAAGAATGGACTGAAAAAAAAAATAAGAGCTGGTCCCCCCACCCACCTCCCCCCAGTGTCAACCCTACACATGAGAGTTTTGAACGTGAGTCATGAGAATCAGCGGCTCTATCAGCAATAACCACCCCCCCACCCCATTCCTATGTGATCAGACAAGATTTCCCCTGCATCCTCCCTGGAATCTCCTCTTGCTCACATAGCCTTACTTCACCTCCTGTTATCTGGGACTACACCACTGCAAACTCACCTCCAAAGTTCCACCAAAGTCCCTCTTGGCTCTTTATCATTTTCATCCTTACCTCCCACTGGAGGCTGCCAACTGTCCAAAATCACTTCCCCCTCCACTGGGACCCAGCTCCAGGACCGTCAATGGCATGGTCATCTTGTCCTGGGTGGCCTTGTAAAGCCTTCTCAGGGAGCAGACAGTCAGAGGGCAACTAGTGTCTGGGCTAAATGACTGAGGAGGAGGTGACACTTGTCCTCGCCCTCACAACAGACACTCCCAGATGTGTTTAACATAAAGGCCCACTTAGCACTGTGCTTCCTACTACCTATACACCCTCTGGAGATTCCATCTGTCTTGCCCCTCCCCCCAAACCCACACATACACACATACAACACAAAGGAGAATCAAGGGAGACATTGATTTGGTTTGATCGCTAAGACCTAACTAAGGACTTACATTCACTAGAAATTCCCTTGCCAGCCAACTAACAACAGGGGCTGTTCTAAGAGAACTTCAGAGGAATGAGAAAATCAAGGGCTAAGCAGAGAGCAGACAGGAGAAGAATGTATTACAAAAAAAAAAAAAAAAAAAAAAAAGGCCAAGCTAATGCTACTCCCAGTATCTTCCTAGCACATCTCTGTGCTAGGAAGAATCAAAGAAGGTAATCCATAGACACAGCCCTTACTTAGAAATCCTGACAAACACAGCAAGACGAGTCTGTTCCACACTCCCACACACCACAGACACATCGCAGGGCCCCTTAAGAACCCACCCCCACCCACCCTCTGCCCCAAGCCATAAAATCACAGTTCAGTGGAATATTCTCCCTGGTACTAGCTCAATCCCCTCACTCTCCTTTCTATCCTTCTCTCCTTGCCATTCCTAACACTGTCCCCTCGGAAACCTCCCTGGTCCTCCCAAAGCAGCATCCACCACCAGGAAGAGGCAGCTGCACAGTTTTAGTTCCACCTCCAGAGACCTATTTCTTTTCCTCAGCCCTCTTAGTCTTTTGGGCTTTGCTGAGGGCTTCTTGTTCTGTATAGGGAGAGAATGAGAAAAAGGAGGGGGGGTACCAAATTTCCTAGTGCAATACAACCCAAAAAAATGTTTTTTAAGTCTTGAAAAATAAATGTAAAGCAGCCTTCTTCCCCAGGCAACTAAACAGAAAGAAGTTTGGTTTTGTTTACTGCGACATACACATGAAATCGAGTATACAGTCCATGCAGTAGCACAGCCATTGGAGAGGGCATCCTGATGCTGGCCCCAGTGCAAAACAGTCCCAGCAACGCCGCCTGCTTGCCATCGCTGCTGCCACCACTGACACCTTCACTACAGCCACCTAGCCTGACTTGAAGAGGAGGATTGCAACTTGACCCAAGTAAAAATAGATGAAGTGCTTTGTCTCGTGTGTGACGTAGCTGCCAAAATTTCGGCCCACAATACAATGCCAGGTAGGATTATATTTCTTGTCAAATTCCTAAAAAAGAATAAAAGTGAGAGAGAACAAAGGTGAGTAGGGTAACTGGAAGATAAGCATAGGAGTCTCTCCCCACAATTCTAGCACTCATACATTTAGTTACTACCCCTCCTGAACCTCAGAAGCTCAGGTTCTAAGGTTGGCTGGCACGCTCCTCCCCCTCATCAATAATAGACTACCACAAAGGCCGCATTATTTCTCCCTGCCAAGCCTCTAGCAAGCTACACCCTGATCATCTCTCTCCCTCTAGCTACCCTCACCCTCTCACACCACCATCCCTGGAATTCTTCAAATAAGGCGATTAAGAGAGGCCAGTGGAATGAAGGGCCATTCTCAGCAGAGAGCATAGGAACTGGCTACTCCACCACCAGTCCCACTACTAAATCATACATTTCAAAGGCCAAAAACTGAGACATTAGAGGAAATGAGGACTAAACATCAGTACTAGAAACCAGTTCTGCATAACTGAATACTAAAAGCAATTCCATACACCCCATGTAGGCTACATGCACCTGAAGAATGACCTCAGCCATGAGAGTAGAGCAGTGCCCTCATTCTTACCAAACACACAAAACCACTCCGGAAATCTCTATGAGCTAATCAAGACAGACAGCTCCCTACAACCCCACTGTTCCACCCATATGCTCAGTTCTAGATGCATCCTCCTGCCATGGGTGTGAAAAGGCAGCAACCCTTCATTAGGGGTCCATTAATGTTGCCAAGCTTGGGTGCCACTCTTCCCCCCAACAAGATCTCAACATACAACTTGTCTGACCTCCTCACAACCCCCATTTCACACAGCTCCAAGTGGTACTAAAGAACAAGGAAGCCAAACGCAGCTTCCATCCCAGATCAAGACTTTTCATGTAATCCAGAAGAGCCATGTCATTCCCTGGGTCTCATTTTTCCCATCGGCAAAACAAGAAAGATGGACCAAATAATCTAAAGAGTCTCCTGGCTGAGTCTACAATTCTGCATTCACTCCTTGGACAGGATGGCAAAGCCATCATATACCAAGGAGCCAGCAGTCCCAACTGGCTCTGCATTCCTTGGCTCCACATATATAAAAAGAAGTTTCTCAGGACTCCTGAGCTTCCCCTTCTCATCCCATCCATCTGAGCAAGAAAACAAAGTTCTGTAAAACTCAAAGATGACTCTACTGACAATATATGGACCAGACTGCCACTATTCTCACTACTTCTAAGGATGCAAGAACTGACTTTCAAAAATTGGGACTATGGGCTCAGGGGTTTAACTCAGTGGCATAAGCACCTGCCTGGCAAGCTCAGGCCACAAGTTCAATCCCCGGTACCAAAAAAAAAAAAAAAAAAAAAATTGGGACTATGCTTCAAAAGTAGATGTAAGTCCTGACTGGGAACCAAGGAACCTACTTAGCCCTATATTTCTGGTTCTGCTAGCTCCTCACAGTATTAATCATACCCACTCATACATTCACTTAGGAATTTTTCATGGTCTAAACCTACCACCCCAATATTGATCATCCACTTAGAAACAATTATACAAGGCCAGGCACGGTGGTAGACGCCTGTAATACCAGCACTCTGGAGGCTAAGGCAGGAGGATGGTTTCAAATTCAAGGCTAACCTGGGCTACACGGTGAATTCCAGGCCAGCCTAGACTACATAATGAGAGAGGCCTTATCTCAAGAAAAAAGAAAAACAAAAAACACCAAAAAACCTGTTAGACAATCAGTTTTCTCTATCTTTGGGTTCCATATCCATTGATTCAACCAACCACAGATTGTAAACATTCAGGAAAAAAACTGTATTTGTACTGAATGTATATGTATTTTCCCCCAACTAAACAACTATTTAGAGAGTTGTCACACTACATTAGCTATATGCAGTATTAGCACATTTTACAGGAGGTATGTAAGAATCTATAGATTTTGGTATCTGAGGGGGATCCCGGATCCAATTCCCCATAGAAACCAAGGGATGGTATCTCAAGCCCATCTTTTCCTTAAGAATGTAGGGAAAAGAGAATGATGCAGTAACATGAGGATTATCAGAAGGATAACCGACTTTTTCTTTTTAAAATATTTTGGGCTGCTGGCCTTGAACTGTGTAGCCCAGGCTAGCCTTTGAACTCACAGCAATCCTCTTGCCTCAACCTCCTGAGTCCTGAGTTTACAGGTGTGTGCCAGCACAGCTAGCAAGAATACTTGGCTTTAAAATGATGCAGCTTCCTGAAAGTTTATACATGATCATATATTAGTTATTCAACTATTATTGGATAATTCTGAATTGGGCCAGTAATATTTAATTCTGAAACTTCTCTGCCTAGTCTTATCCTTCCACAGTATCTTATAGTCCTATAATTATCTGTAAATGTAAATAAACATGAGCAGACATCTTATTAAGAACTCCAAAGCTAAAAGCTTTGGCAGTTCAGAACCACTCCCTAACTTCTCTGCTTTGTAGTTCCTAGAGTTTTGTGTACATGGAATATACCTGCTTTACATCCCTGGTCTCAGCCCTCTGTGAGTGCATCACAGGTGCCAACCCCATCCCTGGTCACCAGCCACAGCTCTCCAGGCATACCTTCTTGATATAGGCAGCAATGTCCTTCTCTATGTTGTACTTTTCCATAGCCTGCGTGGCGCAGTCAACAGCATCCTGTTGCATGTCCTCAGACATGTCTGCGTTCTTGATCACTGCCTTCCGGTCAGACATCGTGACACTGCAGAAGGAGCAGAGAAGTGAGGCTGACAACTGCACGAGCTGCTGGGTGAGAGACCTCAGTGGGAGAAGGGGAAGTAAAGAACACACAGACATGAGACCACAGGGAGAGGTAGCTCCTAAGCTTTAGCAGAAACATGGCTCTTACTCCTTGAAAATACAGGGCAAGGAAGAAAAAAAGACATAAGTCATCAGTTTGTATCACATATAAAAATGAGACTATTCTAACCCTAATACCTATTTTCAACATTCTAAACAGCATGGATAGCAAAATTGGTATTACAATATATCACCCACCTGTGTTTTTGGACAAGTTACTTAACCTTTGTGTTAAGTCCTCATCTGTATATCAGGAACTGTAGGGTTATCCTGAAGATAAATTAGGTGGCATAACATCTTAACAGAAGAGCCCTTAATTTAATGATACAATTTACATTACTAGTATCAGTAGAAAGAAGATGGCCTAGCTAGAAATCAGTATTCCTAACTTCTGGCCCTGACTATGAACACTGTGGTTATGAACAAGTCAACTGGCCTCTGAATTGATTACCTCCATTTTAGCTGTGAAGTCAGCTCTCTTTTGAAGGCTGTGGTAAGATTTAACTAATGTTACATGACAGCACCTGCAAACAGAACATCTATACAAGGAGCTGTCCATTGGCTAGGTAGGTTCAGCCACCACCTTTTCATAAAATAAAATTCTGAAGCTGGGCATGGTGGCGCATGCCTGTAATCCCAGAACTTGGGAGGCTGAGACAGGAGGATCATTGTGAGTTGAGGCCAGCCTGGGTAACAAAGTGAGCACAAGGCCAGCCTGAACTACATAGTAAGACCTTGTCTCAAAATGACAAAAAAAAAAATCTATATGAACAAGTTACAATGACAGAGTTCAACAGTAATAAGAATGTATGGCTCCTAAAACCTAAAATATTTACTAGCTGGCCCTTAACAAAAAAAAGTTGCTAGTCTCTTTCATACAAACAAAAGAGAGGCAGAGTACCTTCTGGGCCACCAAGGTCCAGTGGGGAAGAGGTACCAGCCTTCTCTTACATGCCCAGGGCTGCCACACCCCTAAGAGGCAGAGAAGCTGCAGCAGCCTTACTCAGCAGACTATTCACAAATACCATGCCATGCCATGCCATGCCATCTCATCCTTCCCTCTACTTCTCCACTCTTCTCACTACAGAGTTCAATCATTAAAGCTCAATGTAATTTCTGAAAGCTCTAGATTTTAGACCCAGCCCTAACAAGTTGTCATTTCTCTGGATTTTTGGCTCATGTAAAATTTACTCATTCAAAAAGTACCAACCTATGAGATAAAGTCAAGGATTATGTTAGAGAATAGTTTGTTTTCCTTACAGGCATTTGAGTCCTTCTTTTACCTACATAACACAGGCCTGTGGAAAAACTTGTATATAGAGAGGGAGGGGGGAAAAAAAACCCTGAGAAAAGTAAACAACTGTTGTTTTAAAAGCCCTGTTACTTATCTGTCACCTAGGCCATGGCATTCATCCTGTAGAATCACAGCACCAAGATAGAACCTACACAGACCATTCCTGAGTTGAGAGGAAGCCCTGCCTGGCAGTCTACACTATGTGAGATATTTGCAGCAGTAGAGGAGATGAGCTGCTAAGCCCTGCCCTCTGTTCTCAACCACATTTCACCACACAGAGCAGTAACAATCCCCTTCATCCCACCTCCCCAGTGCACTACTGTGTATGCCCAATGGGCAAAAGATGCTGTCAGTCTGGACCTGTTATACAAGGTGATCTCTGGTGTAGATACTGTCTGATCCAGGACAGTTCCTTGGTATCATTCCAAGCCACTTTGATCTCTCAGTCCACACTCAGACTAGATGGGATGAAAGGAAAAGCTGAACTTGAGAACATTATTTCAGCCTGCGCCAGATGTATAGAATGGCAGCCCTTTGGCCCTTGCCTGGATCCACGGCACCTTCACCTGGCACTGTCAAACTAGGCAGAGCTGGTTTCACTCAGCAGTCACTGTCAGAGAACAAAGGGTCAGTAATCAGTACCCTCTACCCCCATACTCCAGAGAGGAAAAGTCTGAGCCTGAAGGAGTTTCTGAGGGCCCATAGGTGTTGAGAAAAGGTCAGGCAAACCCTGTCCAAGGCCATATGACCAGCCATATGACCTTGGGCAAAGAAACGTCTTAAAAAAAAAAAAGGCTGAAATAACATAAATGGGGCAAACTCAATGGGTTCTGAGCAAAGTACAGAAAGAAGTGTTATTATAAGGCTTTGTATAAGTGAAGAAATACAGTGTCACCTGGTGGCCTATTCCAGATTACCACTCACAAGGGGGCACTGTTTACAAATCCATAGGTGAAGGTGAGGCCTGGCACAGACAACGAAGTCAAAGTATAAAATTGGCACCATTTTGCCAGCAGTTCACCTGCTTCACTGCCTCATTCCCAAAGTCCAACGGAACAACTTTGTCACAGTAATTAAAAACCACTGTACTCTCCAGGAGAGAGCCTGCAGTTACATAATGTTGGTCTTGTGACTACAATGCCACAATTCTTCACCCCTGGCCCCTCGGATACCCGAGAAGAGGTAAGGCCTAGCCCCAACCAGCCCTCTGTCCAAGGTGCCGGTGAAAAAAGGATAGGGAGATGCCCAGACTAGTACCTCCCTCCCGGGTAAAAAAAGGACCTGAGCCTCCGGATATAAAGATGGCCAGAGGGCCCCAAGCCAGCTGCTTCGGTCACGAGCCCTTTGAAAAGCGAAAGAGGCACTCCAGAGCAGCTATCCTTTCTCTGGTTTTGCGACCAAAAAGAAAAAGAAACAAAATAAACAAACAAACAAACAAAAAAAACCGCTGAGCCTCTGAATGACACGGAGTCTTTCCCATTCGCCAACACACAAATGCTCTGATTTCTTCCCTCCAGGTCTCCAAGGGGACCGTACCCTCCCCGCCTTCGCGTCCTCAGGGAAGCTGCGGCCCCGAGGGCAGCACCTGGGGAAGGAGGCGTCCCCTCCTCCCCAATCTGGCCACAGCCGCCCGGCCAGGTCCGCAGGCCGTGCTCGGTCAGGCGCCCTCCCCCGCCTGGCCTGGAGCGGCGCGGAGTAACTGGGCGTCCTCGCCGCAAGAAGGACGCCCCAGAGGGTGGCGGCGAAGGCGCCGCGTCACGCCCGCGCCCTCTCCACCCCCTCTCCCCTGGCCCCAGACACCCGAGGCCTCCACGCCACCGAGGCAGACTCCGGGGGGGCGGGTCCACAGTCCGGCGCCTCGGGCGGCGCCACGAGGGTCACCGGGGCTCGGGGTGGCGCAGGCTGGCTGTGCAGGCGGGGAGGGGCGTCGGGGGCGCGCGGCGAGGCCAGCTCGCTCGGGCCTGAGGCAAGGCTTGGCGCGGCGAAAAGCGAAGAGGCCACCCTCGAAGGGCGCGGGATCGCCGCCCGGGGCCGCCCTCTCCCGCCGCTCACCTTCACGGAGCAGAGTCCGCACGGGCCCCGGGGGAGCAGCGATGGGCTGAGGCAGAGCACCGGCAGGGGCGGTGTCCCCTGGGCTCCTCCTACAGCAGCAGCAGCAGCTGCCGCCGCCGCCGCCGCGGTGTCTGGCTCCCGCAGCCCGGGGCCGAGCGCTCGCACCGCCGTCTGCTCTCCGAGCTGCCCCGGCCGCCTGCGCTCCGCCCGCGCTCCGCCTCGCGCCGCCGGCCCGCCTGCTTCGCGCTGACGCCTAGCCGCTCCGCTCCACTCCGCTCTGCCGCTGAGCGCGGCCGACGCGCTGCCCCGCCTGAAATAGCGCCCCGCCCCCGCCCCCCTCCCGCAGCGCGCGCCGCCGTTCGCGCTCCCCATTGGCTGAGCCCGCCCGGCCCCGCACTGCGGGCTTCTCCCCGCGCCGCTCTCGCCCTACATCTTGTTTCCTCCCACAATGCCTCGGGGCGGGGGGGGGCGGGGAAGGGAGCAGAAGAGGGTGGGGGGAGGGAGCTGGGGCCGTCACAGAGAAAAAGAAGAATGCAGACCTTTTCGACCCGGGTTGGGAAGGCCACGTCTCCTGGAGAGGAGGAGGAGGGGCGTGGAGACCCCAATCCCAGGGAAGAAAAAGGAAGAGGAGAAGGGGGTGGAGGTTTCAGACCCAGGGAGCGAATAGGAAGGGGTACGTGTCCCAACCCAGGTCACCAACCTCAGGAGAAAAGACAGGGCTTCCCTCAGGAACCCCCAAATTGTGGGAAGGACAGGCTGCCAGCCGCATTTTGAAGTAGAGGCAACAACCCCCACGCACCCCACCCCTCAGATTCTGGCAAAGTCCCTTCACCCTCCCACTCAGCCTTTGTTCCTGAGTCTGAAGGCCACAGACCTAACTCCCAGCTGGGGCCCCAGTCAGTATTTGTGTTCAAGAGACATGGAGACAGACCCTAAGCAAAACTATGAGAGAGAACTTTGTCTTGGGGGCTACACAGGCCTCTGCTGTCTTCGAAGGTTTATGGCCTTGGAGGTCCTTTTTGCCAGAAAGGTGAAAGTAAGCGTCTCCTGTCAAATGACCCCACCTGTCTAGTTAGACAAGATTAGGAGTGAACAGAACCCCCTAGAGTGTAGACCAAAGCCTATCAGTACTGTGAAAGTCTTAAAAATCACTTAGAAAACCAAGGTTCAGAGAGGGTAGAGCCCTTGCGGGATCAGCGCTGGTCAGACTAGACTTGCACAGCAGCAGGAAAAAGGGGTACCTGGCAGCGGGCCCTGTGTAGGTGGTCAAGGTGTGTGTGTGTTTGTGTGTGGGTGTGAACGTGCACACTGAGAGTGTTGCTACCCTCTACTCTACTTAACCCACCCTCAAAAGACTCCCAGGAAATGGCTTTTTTTTTTTTTTTTTGGTGCTGGAGATCTAACTCACAGGCAGACCCTTATGCTGCTGAGCTAAACCCCGGCTGGGAAATGGCTTTTCTTGCTCAAGTGTTTCATATAGGAAATCTAAAGAGAGTCTATCTAGTGTCTTCACTAGGAGCCAGGCATTTAACCCACATAGTGGGAATTCTTTTACCCTTCCCTGCCCCGAGCCACGGTCAGAAAGTCAAACTTGCCCTGGTCCTGACCTGCTCTGACTGGGAGAATCTTGTTAGTGTTCGTAATGTCCCAAGGGAAACCTGGAAAATTGTTCCCTCTGGCGTCTGCTTTCCATAGCTGTCTTCCTCTCCTCAATCAGGGATTCTAGAGAAACAGGCAAGACTGGGGTGTCTGTCTCCCTCACAGAAAGGGTATTCTGATGTCAGTTCTGTGTTAATGGAGGGGGGACACTTATGAGGAAAGAGGAACAAAACAAGGATGGGTTTATTCCCTAGGGGCTTTTGCAGAGTTAGCATCATTCATTAACTTGCAGCCCCTTGTGAATCCTAAAAGTCAGAACTGGTGTGTATGGTTGTGTAGGTTGTTCACTGCACAAGGGTATCTAGCTGAGGAAACAAGTGAGGACTAAAATACAGCTTCCATTCTATTCACTAAGCTATATGTCCTGGTAGAGGCCAGCATCCACCTTTGTGACCCTTTTCAAGAGTGCATAATGGTGATTATGAGTCAGCAATGGCCTTTCAAAGGCCATGCTGCCATGGCATAAATTCTTCTCCTCCCTGCTCCCCTAACCTGGAGTACAGTAGGGAAAGAGTTCAGTCATTCCTAGTATGGGTTGTAGTGGGGTAGAAGTAGGACAGTGACAAGAGTCAGAGCCAAGACTTTGGCCTTTCAGAAATGTGGGCCTTAGCATATATGTATGTGTGTGTGACAAGGACCAGACTCTATAGGGTGTGAGGGACACTTTTTAATAATAGTATGGTTTATAGGTAATAATTACCTTTCTGGAGCCCTCACTGTGCACCAGGCTCTATTCTCAGCATTTCTTTTTTTTATATATACCAAGAATCAAACTCACAACCTCCCATTTGCCAGGCAGGCATTTGCGCTGCTGAGCTAAATCCGCTATTCTCAGCATTTCAAATGCAGTGAATTCTATTTAACCCTGGGAACTGGCTTTTAAAGTGAATATATTACTACTCCCCACCTCCCTGCAGTTGAGCAACTGTCAACTTACAGAAGTTAACTCAGGAGTCAGGGATACAGCTCAGTGGCACAGCACCTATCTGGTAAGCATGAGGTCGTGAGTTTGATTCCTGGCACCAAAAAAAGAAAAGAAGTTCTGGGGCCAGGGATTTAGCTCAGTGGTGCAAGCACCTGTCTGGCAAGTGCAAGGTCATGAGTTCAATCTCTGGTACTGAGAAAAAAAAAAAAAGAACTGTAACTTGTCCAAGATTACCCAAAACTACTGTTCCACAAGACACAGTTTAGGAAACTAGTGTTAGACTGACTGTAGAGGTTAAAGTGGAGTGTCAACTTGATTAGCTTGGATGCTGCCCAGAGGATTAGTAAAGCCCCCCTCTGGGTGTGTCTTATGAGTGTGACCTTGAATCCATATATGGTCCCTTGATCCCCTTCTTCTCAGTCACTATTCCAGTGCTCTGCTTCCTGGCCACCGTGAACTAAGCATTGTATTAAACCACACCCTCTGCCACAATATTTCTGTCTTGGAGTCAGCCAGCCATGGACTGAATCTTCTGAAACAATGAGTGAAATAAACCTCTCTTAAGTTACAGGTGTTGGGTAATTTCTCCCAGCAATGGGAAAGCTGACCAATACACTAATGATTACTATTTATGTGCAGTGCTTACTGTCCAGGATGGTTACTGTGCAGAGTAGTAACTATTATAATTAATATGTCCGCTTAACTTGGTGGACAACTTTGTTTCGTACTGCCGTTTGTGACTGCCTAGTTCAGAGGATACTTTTTCTCTCATGTAAGGGACAACTACCCTATGTCTATTTCATTAACTTCAGGGTTTGGACCCTGAGGACCCCTTCATGTCTATACCTCCCCTTCTGAGTGCTTCTCAGGCTCTGCACACACACACACACACACACACACACCCCTCATGGTTAACAATCTTGCTCCTGGAGCCAGGATGCTTTGATTCTAACCTGTTTCCACCAGTAACCAGCTGTGCTCATCTGGCCAAGGTGTTCAATATCTCCAAAGTTTCATTTTCTACATCTGTAAATTGAGAATAAAATCTACAGTGTTAAGAGAAAATGTATGAAAACTCTTGGCACAGTACCTGGTCCATAAAAGTAATTAATAAATGTTAGCCATCATCTACGTCATTTTTCCAGACTTGTTCCCATTCCTGTATTTCTTATCTCCCTTCATGGCCTCATGATCTATGCATGAACAAACCAGGAACCTGGGAGCCTCCTCCACCATGTCTCCATCACCACTTACCTCCTGGCTGTTTTTGCAGTCCACATCTTTCTCATTATGGATGTTCCACATCATACGCTCATCACTTCCAGTTGATCCCCCACCTCCATTCTTTTTTCTCTACTACAAGTGTACACTGCAGCAATCTGTCAAAATGCAGACCTCCTCAACAACTTCCCCATCTCCTGCTCAGAATAAAGGCTATGCTCTGTCACACACCTGCCTCTCTGCCTTATCTCCCACACTTACCATCTCACTTTTCCTGTACCACTGTCCATCAACTTCCCATGTTTCCCCTTCTCACCTGTAAGGTTCCCAATTTTCTTTGGGGCTTTCCCTGAACCACACAGGGAAATGAAAGTCCCTCTTCTATGCTCTGTAACATCCAGGGCTCATCACTGACTACTTTCTGTTAATTTGTCAATCTTATGTTTGGCTACAGTTCCTTGTAAGCAGAGCTCACATTTATGTGTGGGCTGCAGGGCTGAATCCAGTCCTGACAACATGGAAGTTCTCTAAGTATTGGTTAAACTGGTCATGTCCATCAGTGACTGAAAAGGACAGTCTGAGAGTCACTCCATCTCTCCCTTGCATACCAAAGCATGGTATACAAGCTTTCTGTCTGTCTTCCCAGAACTAGCAACATGTGCTGTTTATACAAGGCCCTTCCTGCCCAAACGAATTGCCAGCTAAGATAAATCATTGTCAGCCATGGAAAAAGGCCAGCCCTGATTTCTGAATTGACTTCCTCCTCAGACTGTCTATGGGGTATTTGACTGAAATCTTTATAAGGAATGACAATCAACTTCAGCTGACTGGGTCAGAGGAAATAGATTGTGGAGGTGACAGAAGGCATTTTGCCATGCCCTTTAGTTAACCTGGTGCCAGGGCTCCAGGAAATTGGAGAAGGATGGTAAGTAAACACAGGATATTCCCATTACAGCACAAACCCTGGTGCCATTCCCCTGCTGGGGAAGTAAGCAACAAGCAACACGAACAGAATTGTTGGAATCTGCCCCGATTCCTTTCTGACTTCTTGGGTGGCCTTCCAAGACATATTTCCCTAGGCAACTATTTATCTAGCGCCAACTGTTATCCTTCTCCTCCCCAGACTCCCTGAAACCTGGAGGAGCCAGCCAAGGTCAGTCAGGTGACTGCAAACTTGGGAAACAAGCACTAGACTGGAAATCAGGAAATAAATCTCAAGTCTAGTTTGGATGCTAGTCATTCCACCTCTCAGAAACTGGGTTTCTTCATGGAAAAAATGCAGGCTGGATGGTCTATCATGTTGCTGTCAGTTGCAAAGTCTATGATTATCTGATTTTACAAAGGGTATTTTCCTCATGGGTCAGAGAAATTTCTCAGGCCAGGATTCTTCACATCTCATGAAGTTTAAAATGCCCTCTTTCTGATCCCTATCTGTGATCCACTCAGTCAGAATCCACGCTAAGTGCATTTGCTGAGAGTTGGGATATAATTTTGTTCATTTTTGTATTCTCCCAAGAAACAACCTCCCTTGACCCTCAACCATCAGTGAATCATCGAAAGCTTCATTTAAAACAATGAAGCAAATGGTCACCAAGAAGGAGCCAGCGAGAAGATGCTCCAGTGCAAGTAGAGTTATTTAGGTCACAACTCCTCAGTACTTAGGAGATAACTTTTTTTTTTTTTTTTTTTTGGTACCGGGGATCGAACTCATGACCTTGCACTTGCCAGGCAGACGCTTAGGCCACTGAGCTAAACCCCCAGCCCAGGAGACAACTCTTTTATTGCCTGGACACCCCTAAGAAATCCTGTCCCTGCTGTGGGAGAATCAAGACAATGGAATTTCTTGGCCCCTGACTGTCTGAAAAGGCCAACTTAGAGTTCTTGGGTGCAAGAAACACCTACAGGGAATGGGAAGGGAAGGAGGGAGAGAAGGAAGAAGGCAGGCAGGAAAGGAGGGAGAGGAGAAGAGAGAAACAGAAAGAAAAAGAAGGAGAGGAGAAGGGAAGGGAAAAAGGGGAGAAAGGAAGGGAGGAAGAAGGGAGGGGAGAAGAGAAGAGATCCATCCAGAAAATCTCTTCTAACTCCAGATCACAACAGCCGTGCATTTCTTTGAATCTCTTCACAATGGGCAGATTCCTAGTGAAGGGCATCTGATTGGACAAACTGGGTCACATGTCCGCCCACGGAAGTGGGAAGGCAGCCTGACTGACCTTCCAAGATTGAGGGAGGAATAGGGGACAGATAAAAACTCCACACATGGTTAGAAATAAGAAAACAATTTCTAGGCAGCCAGAAACCACAGATGTCTACTTTTTTGAGAGTCTCCAGAAAGGAAAAAATCAAAAGAGGGACATCCTTGTCCACACTGTCATAAAAAGGCACACTATGCACTCCTGCCCTTGGTTTCTTAGAGTGAGGAGGGCATGGTGGAAGGAGCCTTAACAAGTGAAATCTGCACAACTTCACCTTCCTTTTTGAGGACAGTCTTGAAAACAAAAACCAAAAAACTGACTTGTTGGGCATATTGTAGTTTATTCAAGTTGGTAAAAAATTTTGGGGGGCATTCTCACTAGGAAAATAGAAGTTCACCTTACCTTTCAACGTAAGAAGGTATGTTGCTTAATATTTGTATATCATAGTGTATATAACAGCTTCATTGAAATATAGCTAACACCTTATAAAATTCACCTTTTTTGGTGGTACTGGGGACTGTACCCAAGGCCTTGTACCTTCTTGCCAAGTTCTGTACCATTCAGCCACATTTCCAGCCCCAAACTCACCTTTCTAAAGTGCAAAATTAATATAGCCATAATTTATTCAATTTGTAGAGCTGTGCATACATTTCATCGCCTCAAAAAGAAAATTCCAACCCCCACTAATCTTTCTGTCTCTATAGATTTGCCTATCCTGGATGTTTCATGTGAATGGAATCATACAATATGTAGTCTTTTGTGACTGACTCATTTTAGTAGTATGTTTTCAGTATTTACCTATGTTATAGCGTGTCAGTATTTTTTTTTACTATTTTATGGCCAATTAACATTCTATTTTATGGGTATACAACATTTTAGTTTTTATCAGTTTCCACTTTTCAACTGTTATGGATAATGTGGCTAGGAACATTCGTGCATAAGATTTTGTGAAGTCAGGTATGGTGGTACAGGCCTAAAATCTCAGTGCTCTGAAAGCTGAGGCAGGTGGATTACAAATTCAAGCTCAGCCTGGAAATTTAATGATTTAGTGATGTCTTATCTCAAAATAAAACTTTAAAAAGAGCTAGGGATATAATTCAGTAGTACAGAGCTCCTGGGTTCAATCCCGTGTACCAGAAAAAAAATTTTATTGTGAGGATACATACTTTCATGTTTTTTGGGCATATACCTAGGTGTGGAATTTCTGAGTTTTGTGTTTAACTCTGTACTAATGACCAGATTGTTTTCTGAAGCAGTGGCAGCGGCAGCAGCACCATCATCACCATTTTACATTCCTGCAGCAGTGTACGAAGATTCTAATTTTTCCACATTTTCAGCAACACTTACAATTCTTTGGATTACAGCCATTCTAGTAGTTGTGAGGTGTTTGTTCATTTTGGTGGCACTGCAGATTGAACTACATTGTGCTGTGTCCCTAGATCCCTTTTTTAAAAAAATTTTTCCCCCAAGACAGAGTTTTGCTATGTAGTTTAGGCTGGTTTTAAACTCATTATGTAGCTCACACTGGCCTTGAACTTGCAGTGATCCTCTTGCCTTAGTCTCCCAAGTGCTGAGATTACAGACATGTACCACCCCAGCCAGCTCATTTTATTTTTTATTTTGAGACAAGGTCTTGCTAAATTCCCAAAACTGAACTTGAATTTTCCATACTCCTGCTTCAGCCTCCCAGAGTGCTGGAATTGAGGTATACATTTACATCTCCTTGATATCTAATGACATTGAGCAACATATCTATGTCTGTGTCTGTATTGTATCTATATATCTATATCTGTATCTGTTCCTATATCTCATGTTGTCATCCGGACTGACCTCACATCCCAGGCCAGCCTCAAACTTGTGATCCTTCTATTCCTAGTTTGTTGCATGTTTCTTTTTTTTTTTTGGTACTGGAGATCAAACTCACAACCTTGTACTTGACAGGTAGGCGCTTATGCCGCTGAGCTAAATCCCCAGCCCCATTGTTGTATGTTTTTAGCATGAAAAGGTGATGGAATTTGTTCTGCATCTATGGAAATGAGCACTGGGTTTTGCCCTTTATTCTGTTAATATGGTGTATAATACTTTTTATATGCTGCTATGTTTGTTTTGCTTGTATTTTGTTAAGAATTTTTACATCTATATTCATAATAATACATAGTTTTATTATATCAGGAATACTGGATTCATAAAGTGAATTGGAAAGTGTTGCTTTCTAGTCTGTTTTTTTTAAGTATAAAGGATTAGTTGCAATTCTTTAACATGTAGTAGAATTCTCTGGTGAAGGCACAAAATACTAATGCAATCTCTTCACTTGTCATGGATCTATTCAGATTGTCCATTTCTTGAGGTAGTTTTAGCAGTGTGTATCTCAGGCTTTGTCCACTTTATCTAGGTTATCTAATTTGTCCTCTTATGGTTGTTTATAGTATTCTCGTATAATCCTTAATATGTCTTTAAAGTTGGCAAAAACATCCCCCTTTTCATTCCTGATATCAGTAACTTGAGTCTACTGTCTTTTTTCTTGGTCCATTTGGCTAAAGGTTTGTCAAGTTTTTTCATCTCTTAAGGGACCAACTTTTAGTTTCATAGACCTTTTTCCTATTGCTTTTCTACTAATAGGGTATTTCTTGACTTCTCAGATGATACAAGTTGATCAGGTTAGTGGACACTCAAGTGGGGACTATTTCTTGTAGCATCTGGATTCAAACTCACTATCTTGTCTGTTTTTCTCTACACTAGGATTCTCTGTTTTAGTGTCTCCCCCCTTCACCTCTACCCTTCAGTGATATGACAAAGAGATCACAACGCCACACTATTATTTGGTATATGTGGAGGACAAAAATCCCACTATATGCATAAATATTCCTTAAACATCTTTATAAGCTCTGTGGAAGGTAGCAAAGGAGACAGGGATAAATACCTAGAAGCAGCCTTAGACTTCTGCAAGCTCACAGTGTAGTCGGGGAGACATACAACTCTAACATGTCAGACTAAATGTGACCAAAAATGAGTAAAAGCTCTGGGACCATGGCAAGGGGTGGGGGATGTCGAATAAGTCTTCCTGAAAGTCAAGGAACAGAAGAAAGTAGGATTTGGGAGGAGAAAGGAAAAAAGAGGGAAGACTTGAAATAGAAGCACAGGAGTCAAGCATGGAACTGTTGGGAGCCAGGTATGGCAGGGACACTATGTGCTGGAGAAAAAGAGCAGGTTTATACAGAAAAGCCAAGACCAGAGTCTCAAGAGCCCCCAAGGATGGGCTAGGGAGCTACAGCCTTGCCTTGGAGAAGCTGAGAATACATAGAAGGGCTCTGAGCAGGAGGGTGACAGGATGCACCTTGTTAAGTGCTATCATTTGGATCTTGAATGCCCTAGAGGCCCACATGTTGAAGGGCTGGTCCTCAGCCCATGATGCTACAAGGAGTGGTGGAAACTTTAGAAGGAGGGGCCTAGTGGAAGGAAGTTAGGTAATTGGGGTACACCCTTGAAGAGGGTATTGGGACCTGATCCCTATCTCTCCCTCCTCCTTTATCTTCTTTCTTTTGCTTCTTTTTTTCCTTCCTTCCTTCTTTTTTCTTTTTCTCTCTCTCTCTCCCTCTTGCTTCCCTCTGTGTCTCTGTCTCTGTCTCTCTCTCCCTCTCTCTCACCCTATCTCTCTCTCATTCCTGGTGACCGTGAGACAGGCCTCCTCTACCACTCACTCCTGCCATAATGTACTGTTCAGGCCCAAAGCAACAGGGCCAAGTGACCATGGGCTGAAGCATCTGAAATCATGAGCTAAAGCAAACCTTTCCTCCCTATTTCATCACAGTCACAAAAGGCCAACTACCAGTAGAATTTGGAACATCAACAGAACACTTAGTTTTTAGGCTTCATGGTGGTGTTCACTCCTGTAGAAGCCAACAGAAGCGGCTGTCTTCTCCAGCTTTGATCACTCCTGGCTTGGGGCTCTCTTCTTTTGGCTTCTGTAGGACAGCACTTCCCTGGATGCCTTCCTACCTCTCTGCCTAGTCCTTCCAATTTCCTCTGCAGGATCTTCTTCCTCTACCCATCCTTTAAATGCTGGTGCTTCTTAGGGTACTGTTCTAGATCCTTTTATGTTCATCCTTGGTGTTGTTGCCAGGCCTTCAGTGACCATGTGTAGATTGGTAGTTCTTTCGCTGCTTTAGACCATAAGATCTAACTGCCCATTAGATATACCTATACTCACTGGAATTAAGTCTAGCTATAAGTAAAGAAAAATCCCATGTACAGTGGCTCAGATAGGATAAGTGTTTGTTTCTGTTTTGTATAAAAGGAATTCAAGCTGGGAATGGTGGCATTAGCCTATAATCCTAGCATTCTGGAAGGCTGAATCATAAAGTTGGAGTTCTACTTGGGCAATTTAAGGATACTGTGTCTCAAAATTTAAAAAAAAGAGCTGGGGATGTAGCTCAGAGTGAATGCCCTGGGTTTAGTCCTCAAAACTATCCCCTCCCCAAAAAAATCCAGAAGTTTTAACACCAGGCATTAGCTATGACGAATATATCTATATCTATATCTATATCTATATCTATATCTATATCTATATCTATATCTATATCTATATCTATATCTATTCTATATATCTATAGTGTCAGGATTTCAAGATCAGAATCTTTATATTATTCTGAAACTTTCTTTTTTAAAGTACTGGGGATTGAATTTGCCAAGGCTGGGGCTCAAACTCATGATCCTCCTGCCTCAGCCTTATTCTGCCACTTTCAACCCTCAGCTTTCATCTTGTGCTGCCCAGACTCCAGCAGGAAAGAGGAGCTGGTGCAACTATGCCTCATCTTTAAAGATACTTCTCAGAAGTCACACCATGCATACCTATATTCTGGCTAGAACCTAGAGGGCCACACTTGGCTTCAAGGGAGACTGACCATTATGGTCTTTGAGTGACCATTTGTCCATTCAAACAAGTGGAGAGGAGAACAATTTTATCAAACAGTTCTTCCAGAGAGGCCCCATGAATGTCTCAAAGGCAACATGTCCACTCAGCCAAGAGCCTCCTTTCCTCACTTCTCTATCTCATAACAGGCTAAGTTGTTTGCAGTTGTTCAGGGAAGAATCCTGGGATTCGTATCTCTGAAATCTATCTCTTGGTCTCTCTAGCTTCAAACCACTGTTATCCTCCAGATCAACTACAAAAGCTTTACCTGTGGCCCCCCAATCTTTGTTCTCAAATGCATTCTCTACATGTGCATTGCCCAACACAGTATCCCTGGCCACACATGGATATTCACCATTCTGAAGGTGGCTAGTTAAATTTGAAATGTGCTGTAAGTGTGAAATAAATATCACATTTTGGTGAATCGATATGAAAAAACAAAATGTTAATATTTCTATTAATATTTGTATAACATTTTACATATTGGATTAAGTAAAGTATTATTTTAAATTAATTTCAGTTGTTTCTTTTTACATTTAAAGAAACTTGTAAAGAATAGAACTTTACATGGTGGTGCATGCCTGTACTCCCAGGACTTGAGAGGCTGAGGCAGGAGGATTGTGAGTCCAAGATCAGCCTGGGCTACATAAGTGAGTTCAAGGCCAGCCTGCACTATAGAGCAAGACCTTGTCTCCAAAAAAAAAAAAAAAAAATAGAACTTTATTTGGTTCATGGTTCTGGAGACCAGCAAGTCTTAGAGGTTGGCCCTGGCATCTGCTTGGCAACTGAATGAGGCCCCCCTGACACATCATAATGTGGCAGAACGAGTCAGCAAGGCATAATGCATTTTTTACATTTTTTTAATGTGGCTAAACAGAAAATTTTAAGTTGCATATGTGGCTCCCATTTGTGCCTCTCATATTTCTCTTGAACAATGTCACTCCATACAAAACCAAAGAATATTTTTCTAAACACAATGTGTTTAGAAATGTGTTACAAACTTTTCAGTGATTTATTGCATCTTTAGGTTAAAGTTCATCTGCTCCACACGGTTTTCAAGCCCTTCATAACCCAGTCCAGCCTCATCTCTTAACACCTCCTCCCTCCTCCTGCCCCCCCCCTTTTGGTATCGGGAATGGAACTCATGACCTTGCGTTTGCCAGGCAAGTGCTGTGTCACTGAGCTGTATCCCCAGCCCCTGCCTTCTGCCCTTTGTAGGCTACATTCCAGCCCTCTGTGCTTCCTCCAGGCATCACGAGTCTCTGGGCCTTTCTGCGTGCTGTTCTGTGTGCCTGGAACACTCTTAATCCTTTCAGCCTGTGTAATGCTTTACTCATCTTTGCAGCCTTTGTTTGATGTGTCTCTTCCCTAGGGGGCTTTCTCAGATACCCTGCTTTTCTAAGCTTCCATTACTGCTCTAGCTTGCTCCTTCCCCAGCTTGCCCCCAAATAAACACATCCTTTTTCCAGACTGATCAGAATCTTGCCTGTCCCAGCACCTGCCTGGCAAGTGTGAGGCCCTGAGTTCAATTCCCGGTACCAAAAAATAAATAAATAAAATTATCTGACTTAGCTAGCAAATATAACTAGGCCAGAGATACAGCTCAGTGGCAGTGTGAGGGCCTGAGTTCAATTCTTGATACCAAAAAGAATCTTGCCTGTCCTACCTACTATGGAATCCTCAGCACCTCTCACAAAGGCTGCCTCATAGTTAGCCATCAACAGATTTTAATAATTGGATAATTAAATGAATCAATGAATGATATCACAAACCAGTTTCTCATGAAAGATAGGACAAGACTGACTTCTAAATCTCAAAGAGATGGCCACCCACTATTAGGTTCCCAGTCTCAGAGGTAAGGCAAAGGAAAACTTGTCACACAGTACCCTGTCTTCACCTCTGCTACCAGTCTCTGCAGGCCACTGATGGGAACAAAGGCCACCACTGGTCCTTCTTGCATCCCAAGAAGGTCAAACAGTACTCCTCTCTTCCCAGAAAGGCATCCTGCCGCTTACCCCAGCATCTTTGGAAGAAGCTGAAGATTCTTTCTGGAGATGACTGGAGATGACTGACAAGATGGTGAGATTCCCATTTTGCCTTACCAAAGTGGGTCATGTTTATTTATTTAATTTCAGTCTGGGGATCAATGCCAGGGCTTCACACATGTTGGGCAGGTGTTCTGCCATGGAGGTACACCCTTAGCTCCAAACTGGGTATCATTCTGGATTCACACTGGAGGCCCTTGCTCTTGGACCCGCACTCCTCAGAGGTTTTATGGACCACCTGTCTCTGTTTCTGTTTCTCTCTCTCTCTCTCTCTCTCTCTCTCTCTCTCTCTCTCCCTCCCATGTCAGATCAAACAAAGCAATCAGTAGTCCCTGCACTTCCCAACCTACAAAACACATTCCCCAGCCCACTGCCAGCAGCAACCAGCAGAAGAGGCTATAACTGTACACATGCAGGCTTTGCATTCCTACTCTCACTCATCTATGAACAGCTTCCGTTCCCTTCCTTTCCCAGGGTGCCTTGAAAAAGGAAATGACAGATTGGGACCCTTCATAAAAGCCGATTCCAACCCCCAGTCCCACTGCAGGCAGCTTTAGACCACGCTGTCATTTAGATCTATGTGTTCATTCCTTCATTCAAATACATTTAATCGACCCTTCCTGTGCTAGCCTGAGCCTGGTGTTGGGGATATGCTAAGTATGACCCCATCTCAATTTTTGAAAAGCTCATAATATAGTTAGGAAATTAAAGAATATAATTTAAGTAGTTAGAATAAAAATTAAAAAGTGCAAAAAAAAAAAAAGAAAAGAAAAAATGCAGATGGTCAGGCATGGTGCCACATGCTTGTGATCCTAGCCCTTGAGAGGCTGACGCAGAAGGATCGCTCTGAGTTCAAGCCCAACACGAACTACATAGCAAAACTCTGTCTCCAAAAAAGAAAAAAAAGAAAGAGAAAGAAAGAAAGAAGAAAGTGCAGGGCAAATTCTGGGTAAAAGAATGGTAATGTTGGCAAGGGCAGCTATTTTATGAGAGATGATGTAGTATAGAGGCTGGAGACGATAAACCCGGATTCAAATCCTAATTTGCCCCTTAATAGCTGTGTTACCCTAAGGGAAACTGGGGAGAATTTTGAGGTTTGGGGGAAATTAAAGTGCAGCATTTGACACATACTAAGTGCTCAAGAAATGTCTGTCAGTTGCTATAAGGCAAGGTGGTAAATAACATGAGTTATCGAACTTCCTGTGGAGCAGGAAGATATTAATGGGGCGCAGGAAGAATATACAGGACTATATGAAATTCCTTTGGGTACTATATAGCCTGTGAGCAGGGACGGAAGAGGAGGTGAGCCAGGAAATTGAGTTAGGGTTAAATATGGAATGTAAGGGCTAGAGTGTAGCTCAGTAGTTAGAGAACTTGCCTAACATGCATGAGGCTTTGGCTTCAATCTCCAGCACTGCAAAAACAAAAACAAACCCTGGAACACCAAGTGCCAAGATGAGCTTAAGGAGAGGTGCAATGACACAGACAATTTTGAAAGGGCAGAGTACCTGCTTAGCCCCAAGCAACGGCCCTCATCCTTAGAGCTGCATTCACTGAAGCCAAATTTCAGGATGGTCAAAACCAAGGAGCCAGTCCTTGGGATTTGTTGAGGTGTTGGCCTGTGTTCTGGATTCTACCTATCTGAGGAGGTCTATTTCTGGGACCAAAGCCAAAGGAGAAGAACCACTTCCTTTCATACGGACTAGTAAACATGACATCTCTGCCGCTAGAAGACTGGAGGTGAAACACAACAGCTGGAAGATGGCCATGGCGAAAGAGATGGGAGTGGCTGCTGGGGCCAAGTGGAGGGATTAGGCTAGTGGTCGTTATCACTCCCCTGTTGTTTCCCTCTGAGATTAGACAGAACCTCCTCAGTCCTACTTGGAAAGTGAGGCAGAGTGAGAGCAAAGACTTCATCAAACACCAAGCAGAAAAAAGACTCTAAGAGCAAAGGTCTCAGAGAGTCCTGACTCCAGACATTCCAACCCTGAGCTGAGGGATAAAAGAGTAGGGGTTAAGAGATCCCAGATCAGTTAGGGACCCTGGGAATCAGGAAGTCTCCATTCCTGTTCAGGTCATGCCTCTCATTTTGTGCAACTCTGGGCTAATCACTTTCCGTTTAATCTGTTCCTTCTTAGTAAAAGAGAAAGGTCTGCTTGGGGGATCTCAGAGGCCTTGTAAAGCCCAAAATTCTGATGTCTGCACTCAAATTAAGCCCTGCCTGTGCTGTCAAGATTTGGAGTGTTGGAATGTGCCGAACTGGAAGAAACCCAGAACAGATAGGCCTCAAAAGAGAAGAAACTAGAGGAGTTACCTATGACCCCACACCTCCAGGATGGTAGAGGAAATAAGAGAGTGGGGAGGGAAAGAGGCAGGTGGACTATCTGTGTACCTCACATCTTCAGGGCACAGGAAGTTAATGTCCTTCTCCCAACTTGAGCTACCTTGGGATCCTGTGCAAACGCTGCATTATAATCGATAGCCTCATAAATAAGTTAAGAGTCCTGATTCCAGGCCAGGGCTTCTTCAGGAAAATCAAACGTCAACCCACTTCTGCCCGCCCATTCTGGCTTCCTTCAGAGGCCTTCAGCAGAAGCAGTTCTTCCAGGTCATCTTGGGCATCCCCCTGCCTCTGTGCTGGCCTCCATCTGCCCCATCCCAGGAGCTCAACAGCTAGGGAGTAGGCCCTTTCCCACCACCCCATCCTGGCAGTTCCTCCTCACCTGGCAGTCGCCCAGTCTCCTGGGAGAGTGTGTATCCCATCCTTAACCATGCCCTCCCTTTGTTCTTGCACTCCTGACACACACTTCCTTCTCAGCCTGCCCCAAGCATCTCACCTCTCTTGTTGTCCTGCTGTCTTTTGACCACTGTTTGGCACCAAACAGTATGGTCAACAGGAGGCAGGCAGTTGCTCCCCACTGCTCTGGCCTCTCCCAATACATCTCTCCTTGATGCCTTGTCACTGACTGTAAACAAACCCATTGTAGAAAGAGAGGCAAAGATCCTTGTGATTTGTAATTATAGACAGCAGGTTGTATACCAGCAAACTGACCCAAAGATGATTGCTTTCTTTCATGTTCTGCTACAGCCCTGGAAAGACTGACTCTAATCTCCAACAAGTCAAGTTGAACATTTTGAACACCAAAGACCAAGACAGTAGTCAGCCCTGTGTGGTGCTTATGGAAGTGTCTTGAAACACCTCAGGACCATTCCTCTGCATTGGAGCCTGTTTCCCATCCACCTCCCTGGCTCAGACAGAGAATGTTCCCATGCATATGGAGTCTTTTTTTTTTTTTTTTTTTGGTACTGGGAATCAAACTCACAATCTTGCACTTGCCAGGCAGGTGCTTATGTGGCTGAGCTATATCCCCGGTACCATGCCCAAGGGGTCTTGAGGACTACTTGGGCAGTTAGGATGGAGAAAGGAGGTACTGGGTTTTGGTAGCCCTCTTTGTTCATAATTATGGATTGCTATGTTCCAGCTGATCCCTGGGGACTGCACATTCCTTTAATTAAAAGTTTCTGACTCGAAGATACTATATCCTTGCTTCTCTGTTCTTCAGGTGTATAGAATACTCCATTTCCTCCAGATTTAGCCATAGCAGGGCTTCAGCCCACATGCTCCAGTCCTACCTGACCTGTCATCTGTCTGCTCACCTGCAGGAAGCAGTCAGGAGGTGGATCAGTCAGCACATGGCAATGCCGACCAACACAGGTGAGGCAATGGTGGTATTCAGAGATGTCCCTGCTGCAACAACTTTCCCCCAGCACTGAGGCCTGAGGTTTAACTGGGCCAGGGAGGAGCACAGCCCAGGATAGTTTGAGGATTAAGTGTATTTACATATATAAAGCTTTGTACAGTATCTGCCATGTAGTAAGCAGTAGACAAGTTTTTGCTATTACTGCCAAGCACCCAGCTCCAGTTTGGCCAGTTCCCAGCTGATGGGGGTGGCTCTGGCACCCCAGAAAGTGGTATAGGATCCTCTGTCTGGTACCTGGAAAGAGGCAAGGGTGGCCAATAGCACAGTTCAATAGGGTTGTCAAGCTGGTTACTAATTTGCAAGGCTGCTTTCGTGGACCTCACTCCCCAAATATGGGGACATAGCAATACAATGGGTTTCCTATCCTAGAAATAGAAATGAATTAAGTTGGCCATGGTCCTGCACACCTGTAATCCCAGCAGTTGAGAGGCTGAGGTTCTCAAGTTCAATGCCATCCTGAGATATATAGTGAGACCCTTTTAGAGAGAGAGAGAGAGAGAGAGAGATGTGACATAGTGACTACCTTTAGTTATGGCTCTTATAGCTAAAAGGGTCTTCAGTGAAAGGCCCAGACTTGAAATGACTGTCCCAGGCTCTCCAAGAGGGCAATGAGGTCCAGCTCCAGGCTCCTAGATCTACCTACAGCACAGGGTTGGGCTGGCACTGAGCAAATGGGTTGTGGCTGTCACCAAGGAGGAACTGGCAGCAGACACAGCAGATTATGTTTTCTTTACATTCTGAAGGTAACTAGAGGAAGCTGAGAATTCCTTTCCTCTGCTGTGGGGAGGAGGTAGATATTATTAATCCCTAAAGCTCAAGGAAGCTGAATGACTTGCCAAGGTCCCCAGAGCCATTTGATGGACACAGTATGAGCCTCTTCATTGTACCAAGAACTAACGTGGACCTCTATTCTGTCTCTGAGACCTGGCTTTCCCTGTGGGACCAGCCTGGCTGGCAGCTCCAAGCACAAGGTCCCTCCACTCTAGAAACCCACAGAACAGGGAGCTTCCCAGGTGCCACATCACCATCCCTAGCCCAGGCCTCCCCTGGGACTTCCACCTCCCACCACAGTGCCCCCTCGATGGACACTGGATGCCCAGGGTAGAGGAACCCTTTCAATTTTAGGATAAACAGACTGACATTCTGGCCCAGCCTTCTGCCACTTGCTGCTCCCTGCCCCCTTCCATCCGCAGTGCACAGCGCTCTGCTTTCCTGCCAGCTTGGCAGCTTGTCGCTGCTGTTACTATCAACACCTCTGACGGAAAAGAGAGAGGAGTCAGCTCTGATCTCCTGGCACACCAAGCAGCAAATTCATGTCAAAGGCAGCACTAAAATGCTTCTCAAGCTCCCGAAGCTCCTGGTGGGGAAAGAATGGTGGGATTCATGTTGCAAAGGACAGATGGAGCTGGAGAGTGGCCCAGGTCTGATCAGAACAGCACTGGTTACAGACCAGAGACAGAAATGCTGGGCTGGGCCAACACTGCCGTGCCCTCATTGCAGGTGGTTCTGATAGAAGGTGCCAAGGGGAGGCTGTTTCTAGAATCCTGTGGGCCTGCAGGATGGGGATGGGAGTCCCAGTTTCACCGCAGCCACAGCCCAGGTAGGCAGATAGCTTCCACTCCCGGATGGTCAGTCAGGGCTCTGTGGCCAAGGTGGGAAAAACAGGCTTTTCCTTGTCCGATTGTGAGCTCCTAGGATGTATGCACTGTATCTTTCCTTCATCTTGCTTAACTCCTTGTGCACAGAGCCCTTGTCTCCCTACTGGTTTGGATATGGAGCCCCTAAGGGACCACACTTTCTCCACGAAACGGAAACTTCCCACAGACAAACAGCCTCATCCTTTTCCCACCCCACCCCACGCCTCTTGGGCCCAGCCCATTGACTCTATAACATAAGTGATTACACTTCTCTGGCTCCTGCTACAACTCTGGGGACCCATTTAACAGAGAACCTGCATCTTCAAGGACCCAGTGCCAGCCCTGAAGGCAATCACCATGCAGCCCTCCCAGGATGAATGCTTTCCCTTTTCTTACAGTTTGTCAAGAGAATGTCTACGCTTCCAGCCCCAGGGCCTTGGCATCACGGGTGGGCTCACGGGGAGCTCCCCAATCCTCATGCTGCTTGCCCACTTGTCTGCTACCAGCCTGATTCCTTCTCTGTAATATGTGGAGAACCTTGGTACCCCTATGGTGCCTGTATGCTCACTGGGCTGTGCCTTGTTCTTAAAATCCATGTTTTCCCCTCTTCTCTTCCTTAGATCTTTTTTCTTTTTACCTCATCCTTCTCCTCACTCCCTTGAGGAACCTTTCTCCCAGATATAAAACTGATCCTAAGACCCTCTGTATTCCTAGATCCAGAAGTCTGAAAAGCCCCTCCTTTCTAGTAAGAAAGGTGTACCCCTTTCTGGTGTACCCCTGCACACCCCACACCTCTATCCATTCCCTGAAAGCCTGCAGCCTATTCAGGGCCCAGAAACCAAGAAGGAGAATTCATTCTGTGGGCTGGGATGTAAATAAGCCATGAGAGGCTGCACCATTCCAGGCTGCACCTGTGAACACCCCTCAGCTGAAGCCCTGTCAGCGTTTCCATGACAAACCCATATTTCCGGATGCCTCTCATCCAACTTGAAGAGCCTGCCTTGTGGGGAGACTTGACATTGAAAATGTGTTCATATTTTTTCCCTAAAAAATGTCGCATGCTCTACAAAATCTACTTGCTCATTATACATGTTTGCTCTTCATTCTGAGAATTTTGTGCCTATAACACTTGTATGGGATACATGCAGGCAGGTGAAATACCCTTGGGCAGTTCTGCAGTGAAGACCTATCAAAGCAAATACACAGCCACCTCCGTAGGGTTGTAAGCTATCTTCCCATCCCCAAACATCTCTCACCTCCATTTGCCCGCCCTAAAGCCTGAAATTCTACCATTAGAGATTTGCTACTTTTTAGTTTGAAGGAGCACCCATCTTTGAGAGTCCACTGTGCCATGTACCCACCTCTAAAAGGGACTAACAGCTGAATCCCACAAGTTCCTGTCTGACATGGGGCTTGGAAAAAGGACTATGAGGCATCACAAAGGATGACAAAGGACAGAAAGAGCCCTCAAAGAGAAGAATGGTATTCTGGACTTATTATTGATTTTACAGATATTCTAGATCTGCCTCTAAGAGGATATGTGTGCAAAACACACACTCATACACACACCCACACACACACAGAGTACTCTTTAGGTAGAACAGTTATGCCAAGACATAAGTGGCCTTCAAATTTGCCTGGAGTGCTTCCAAAGGTGAAAATTCCCAGGTCCTGTCCCAGGCATATTGAATCATCTTTTCCAGAGCTGGAGCTGACCCCAGAATTCAGCATTTCAAAGCAGCATCCAGGTGATGCTGATGATCAGCCAGGTTTTGAAACTACTGATATAGTGAAATGGATCCAATGAGAAAAGAGAATACCTGAATAACACTTACTGGGGCCCTCAGCACCTAGGGGGAATATGTAATACTCAACTCCTATGGCCCATATGAGGACCAAGTGAGGCAATTCTGGAAATGCCTGTTGAAAACCATCAGGCAATTCAAATGCTAAGTGTTATCCCATATACTCACTGTATAGAGCATACCTGGGCACATGTCCATATCTACCCACATATCTTCTGGACTTCCTACAGAGCAAGTGTGACTCTTGTCCACCTCCTTCCCTAGGTGTCCTCACCTTCAGTGGACTCTCCCTCTCAGCCCACACCACTTGAACTCCCTTCCAACAACATTCCCTGTTTGTTTTGAGAAGAGTTTCCTATCTAATGGACTTAACTGTCACCTATAATTTTTCAGCTATTCATCCCTCCTGAGGTGTAAGAAGGAAGAAGAGTAATCATTCCTGTTTTATGATAAAGGGAAACTAGGAATGGATGTTAGAGAACTGGATACCATTTAAACACAGGCAACTATTCTCTCATTTTGAGAAGCTAGTGAAAATATATACGCCAAAGCTCTACATGTGGTTTCAGAGTTTCAAGTACTTCATGACGTGGATCCCCTAGGCATTAAGGAACCCCAGGCAAAGAACACCTATCTTGCCTGGATGTGGCATCCTAGGCCACTCTAAGCACCCAATGGATCATATTCATCATTTGAGGCATCTTTTTAGCAATGTCTTTGCTCCCAAAGCTGCAAGATGAACTTGAACTTGCCTGACCTCCCCCACTGTGGTAGTCAGGGATTGTGAGGAGAACAATTACAATCAGGACACAAAATTTATATTATTTTATGATGGTCACTCAGAGTTAAATACAAAAAAGTACAGGAAATCTGTCCACAACACTAATGACCCAGAATAAGCCAAAGGCCTGGATCCCATAGCAACATCCTGCATGAGTTCAGCTGAAGGCCTAGAGCCCATAAAATGCCTTCCATGAGTCCAGCTGGAGCTCTAGAGCCCGCAACAAGGACTCATGCCAGTCTCTTTTATGAATCTGCTGAGAAGGCCCAAAGGTCAGTGGTGGAAGCTAGAAAGTCTATGCCAGCAGCATGAAGGAGCTGTGCCAGTGGGTTGAATGTTCTACAGTGGAGCCAAGAAGTCATACTCAAAATAAGGACCAGGGCTTCCCTGAAAAGTACCACAGCCATCCTCAGTGACAAGGAGGTCTCAAGCTTCTCTGACGATGAGAACAATCAAGTACATGCCAGAAAGCCAGTGTGACAAGCTTCTCCTGGAGATTAAACAGCACACATCTTCCCCTCCAGAGCCAGGAAGCAATGCTCAGTGTAAGGACCAAAGCTCTCCCAAAGTGAACCTCAGTCACTCTCAGCAACAAGGTCCCAAGCTCCTCTGATGATAATGGCTGAATTCATATAGGGGAAGCCACCAAGACAAGCTCCTCCGGGAGAGCCAATGGCTTGAAACAGCAACACTTAGGAGAATCCACAATGCCTAGCTCTTCTTCTCCATGTCTCTATTTATGCTGGCAACTTCCCTCAGGTGGGTCATCTACACTCAGCACCATGCTGATTTAATTCAGCTGGTGTTAAGTTGAACACTAGTTTTTAATACATAGCACCCCCCCAGCGCGCGCGCGCGCGCACACACACACACACACACACACACACACACACACACACTGGAAAGAGTGATGCATCATCTGGGGAGAATTGTCTTGGACTAATCTATGCTTCCCTGTCCTGAACCTGCAGCACAGGGAGTCCAGGCTATCAAAAGTATCAGAAGAATGGATGGTTTTTACCACAGTAACGAGTACAATCAAATTGGCTTAAACAAAAGTAACCTATTGCTCTGCAACCATAATAAAGTTTGAGATAGGGTGATCTTCTGCAAGATCTGACTCACCTGCTGCAAGATCTGACTCCCCACTATCCTCCATTGTGACAATTTCATTCTAAAGCTCTCAGTCCTCTCTGTAATGCCCTCCTCATCCTGCTCAGATCAATTCCATACTAGGTTGTTTCATGTGAATTCCCTATATGTGACAATATGGACAACTATTTGGAAGAAAACAAAAGTCAATATGATAGAGAGTGAATATCTCCAATTGTCTAGCTTTGAAATTTATGTCTTACATTGCTTTCTTGTGATCCACTTTGCTCTGTTTTGTTG
>PVJX010013912.1:0-13897 GCA_004027295.1 Dolichotis patagonum
ATACAAAGAAGACAATTCTGACACTCCTCAAACTCTTCAATGAAATTGAAAGGGAAGCAATTCTTTCTACATCATTCCTGGAAGCAAATATTACTCTAGTACCAAAACCTGAGAAAGACCCAACCAAAAAGAGAACTATAGGCCAATCTCCCTAATGAACATAGATGCAAAAATTCTCAATAAAATATTAGTAAACAGGATGCAGTAAATCATCAAGAAGTTTATTTACCCCGACCAACTGCGATTCATCACTGGAATGTAGGGATGGTTCAACATATGACAATCAATAAATGTAATTCACCATATCAATAGAGCCAAAAGTAAGAACCACATGATCATCTCTATAGATGCAGAAAAAGCTTTTGATAAGGTCCCACACTCATTCATGATAAGAACCTTACAGAGAATTGGAATAGATGGTCTTTATATAAGTATGATGAAGGCCATCTATGACAAACCAACAGCCAGCATCATATTCAATGGTCAAAAACTGAAATGTTTACCTTAAAATCAGGCACAAGACAAGGATGTCCATTATCACCACTGCTATTCAACATAGTACTGGAAACACTAGCCAGAGCAATAAGACAGGAAAGAGAAATAAAAGGAGTAAAGATAGGAAAAGACAAAGTGAAATTATCATTATTTGCAGATGACATGATTCTTTACATAGAAGATACCCAAATCTCTATTGAAAGACTCCTAGATATAATAAATAAATTCAGCAAGGTAGCTGGATACAAAGTCAGTACTCAAATATTGATAGCATTTCTATACACTAACAACAAAAGTACTGAGAGAGAAATAAGAGAAGCCACACCCTTTACACTAGCATCCCAAAAACTGATATACTTAGGAATTAATCTCACGAAAGAAGCAAAAGAGCTATACAGGGAAAATTATAATACCCTTAAAAAGGAAATTGAAGAGTACCTCATAAAATGGAAAGACATACCCTGTTCATGGATAGGAAAAACAAACATTGTGAAAATGGCCATTGGCCCAAAATTACTATACATGTTCAATGCAATCCCAATCGAAATACCACTAACATATCTCATGGATCTAGGGAAATCACTCCTAAAATAGATCTGGAACCAGATGAGACTTAGAAAAGCAAAGGCAATTCTAAGCAACAAAGGCAAGGAGGGAGGCATCACAATCCCTGACTTGAAATTATACTACAAAGCTACAGTAATAAAATCAACATGGTACTGGAATAAAAACAGACCTGAAGATCCATGAAATAGATTGGAAGATACAACCACAACCACAAACTCACTCCACCACCTTATCTTTGATAAAGGAGCCAAACATGCTCGCTGGAAGAATGACAGTCTCTTTAACAAATGGTGCTGGAAAAATTGGCTATCCATCTGCAGAAGACTAAAACTAGACCCATGCCTATCACCATGTACTAAACTAAAATCTAAATGGATCAGAGATCTGAATATTAAAACAGAAACACTAAATCTGTTGGAAGATACAGTAGGTAAAAATCTCAAAGATATAGGGGTAGGTCGATAATTCATGAAAAAGAATCAAACCGCACAGGAAATACTTCCCAGAATCAATAACTGGGACCACATCTTATTAAATACTTTCTTCATGTCAAAAGAGATTTCCTGCAGAGTCAAAAGAAAACCCACAAATTGGTAAACAATCTTAATGGACTGTCCCTCAGACAAAGGACTTATTTCTAGAACTTATAAAGAATTTTAAAAAAATGAGATCCTCGAAATTCAAAGACCCAATCCAAAAATGGGCATCTGAAATGAATACACAGTTCTCAGATTAAGAAATACAAATGGAAAATAAATACATGAAAAAATGTTCATCATCATTAGTCATGAGAGAAATGCCAACTAATCTATCTCACGCCAGAAAGATTGGCCAAGCTAGAAAACACTACCAACAAGAAGTGTTGGAGAGGCTGTGGGAAAAAGGAGCTCTTGTGCACTGTTGGTGGGAGTGTAGACTGGTGCAACCACTGTGGAGGTCAGTCTGGAGATTCCTCAAAAAGTTGGGCCTGGAGGTCCCATTTGACCCAGCTATTCCACTTCTAGGCATATTCCCAGAAGATCTGAAAACATCATACCACAGTGATATATGTGCACCCATGTTTATAGCAGCACAATTTGTAATAGCCAGATCTTGGAAACAACCTAAGTGCCAATTAACTGAGGAATGGATCAACAAGTTGTGGTATTTTTATACAATGGTGTACTACTCAGCTATAAAGAATGATCACATTGAGATATTTATAAATAAATGGACACAACTTGAGACCATACTCACAAGCGAAATAAACCAAACTCACATCTATAAATACCACATAGTCTCCCTAATATGAGAGTTGGTAAGAGTATATAAGATTTTATGGTAATCATGATTCCCCATTTCATTGCTTTGAAGCCTTTCAATGTTTTCAATCATCAGTTGGAATGGTTTTATTCTGTTTTGTTTGACTTTATTAGCCATGATGGTATGAACAGCTGTTTTGAAGAAAACAAAACATTATGGCAGTCATTGCTGATTTAGTATTGTCTTGTTTTGAAGTGTTACCATACATCTATTCTTCTATTACCATCAGATCTACCATGTCGTGTATTATTGGGATTTTAATATATGTGATAGTATAAACAAATTTTTTATTGAAAATGAGATATTATAGTAGCCATTGATCATAGGTATTCGGTTCAGAATGTCTTGTAATTCTTTCATTGTTTTGAATGGTTTTATACTATTTTGTTATGTTTGATATTATTGTATTTGAAACTATGCTCAACTATAGCAGAGAAAGAGATATTTTGATAGCTACTGTTAATGTCTGGTTGTCTTATTGTAAAGTGCTATGTTGCTTATGTAGTTCTGTTCTGATCTGCTTTGTTCTGCCCTCTTTTGTTTTCTTCTCTTTAAAATAGAAAAAAGCAAAAAATAAAATCAAGTATTGATTTCTTAGTGTTTATTGTTTAGAAATTCTGTATTATTCCTACCCTTTTTATGTTTTGCATTTTTCTCTTTAAATAAAATTTAAAAGAAAAAAAAAGAAGTGTGAAAGAGAAAAATTCCCCAAAGAAACAGCAGCAATGACAACACAAAAAATAAAATAACACACACTAACCCATATGATCACCAGGAAAAAAGCCTATCAGATAGAGAAACATAAAGAAATGAGAATCCTCTAAGGTGTATGGTTTTGTGTTAAGTCCTAACCTGATCTCAGAATGTGTACTCTAGCCAAAATTGCAGGTGGATTTGTGCTGGGTTTGGGTCTTGTCTGTGTCTGTGGATTTGGTGGATGGGATTAGTTTTCTTTGGTTGGAGTTCTTCTCACCCTGTCAAAAAAGAAGTAAGAAAAGGACATTAAAAAAGGTGAAAGTATAGAAAAGAAAATAGAAAAAGGAGGTAGCCCCACTCACCGACTTCTACTGCATGTGTCTTGGTCTCTAAGCATAGAACTGGCTCACCTAACTTATCACCTGCTGGCTCATATTGTTACTATTGCTTCAAACTTTTCTTCACCACAAGTCTTTCTGGACCCTCTTCTGCCAGTTGCCACGTCTCTGGGTAAGTGGTAGGTCAGGATTCTCACTTGGACCCTTTTCTGCCATTTGTGGCAATTCTGGGTTACTGGTAGAGCGATAGTCTATTTAGGACCTTTTTCTGCTACTTGGTTCAATTCCTGGACAAATTCCAAAAGCATTTTATCCAGAACCTGCTGTTCTTCTACTGCCCGATTGTGTCTAGCTTGCTCACTTGCTAATTCTTGAAAATTAATACGGAAAGTTAGGTTTTACCCTGCCAAAAGGCAGGACTTAGTTAAATACTTAACGTATAAAGGAAGTAAATGCAGAGTTCTCGGGATAGTCTCCAACAGGCCCAGCATGAAAGATCCCTGAACCCCATGATTCATGATACTGGATTTTAATACTTTGAGCAATTTACACTCCAAAGGATAGTGCTCATGAACATTTCATCACAGCTTAGTAGGGTCAGGATGAATATTAATTGGAAATGCACATGTCCTGAAGGGCTCTCCATTAAGGGCAGCAGTCTGACAAAGCTGTGAAAAGGAGATACTACTTCTGACCAAATCACAGATGAGGGAGAAAGAGGAAGAGGAAGAAGAAGAGAAAAGGGCTTTTCACCCTCATACCCACCCTCTCTCACATGCAGCAGGTGTGGGATGTTCTCCAGCAGTTAAAGGGCAAAGAACTGCATGGACCAAATTCTATGTGGAGAAAGTTTCAGGGGAAATAATAGAGCCCTCGTTATAATCACACTATATATGCTCTCTCAATCTAAACTCTCTACAAACTTGCCCATTTGAGGAAACCAAGGATTATGTTTGATAATATCTTGCAACATGTGAGAAATTGAGTACTAACTTGAGTGTCAGACTGGGGCAACAGAATTTCCAGTAAAGGGATATAGCACTGTACTTTAGTGGATGAAGTCTGCCCCCTTAACCTGGCTGACTATTGCACACTCAAGTTTCCTTTTCTTTCTTTTTTCCTTTAGTCATATTCTTTTGCTGGCCAGCACCTTTGAACTGCAGAAGTACCATATGAAGATTCATTACACTTTTCACCCTGGGTGGACTTCCTTGGCCACATTCATGTTCTGGTGCCATCTGTAGTGGACCAATCTACAAGCTTATATTTTATAAAGGGTTGATGAAAATGAAACACAGAGACATAGAATAGGTTAAAATGTTGGGGACCAGGGAGCTCTTGTCTCCCTTCAATAAAGAGCCCCTATTGGCTGAGGCACATTGGCTTTAATCACTCAGAAACAGGCACAAGCAATCAGAGTAAAGCAGGATTCATCTCTCTGCCACCATTCATGATACATGTCCAGATAAACAACAGAATCTCAGCTATATTAGTTTTCCCTGCAGTGTGTCAGCACACACTCTCATCGCCTTGCTCACAGAAGAGGCCAATTAGGGCTTAAGCTTTTTGTCTGATCTCCCACAGGGACTGAACATAGCAGACTTGTTAGGAGGTGGGTTGTGTCGAGAAGATGTAGGTCACTGTCTTAGTTACTTTTTAGTTGTTGCTGAGACAAAATACCTGATGCCCAAAGTTAGGGAAGGGAAGGGAAGGGAAGGTTCTTACAGGGAAGGAAATATTCTTACAGTTCTTGTAGGTTTCAGTCCTTACTCAGTTGCCTTCAAGGCATGGTGAGGCCGCGGTTCATGGCACCTACAAACAGCAAGGCACCAACGGGAAAGAGAAAGACACATCTTCTTCCCGCTGTTAAATCATATTCTGGCTCCACCCCATGTGGGTGTAGCACTCACACCACCAATCCAAGCACTAGACAACAAATCAATCACAATGCCACATTTGGTCAAGTCCATGATTCATGGCTTGGGGCCACTGACATAAACCATAAAAGTCACTGAGGGTATGATTTGGAACTCCTTCTTCACTTACTCTCTTTGTGCTCTGCTTCCTGGATGCCATGATATAGGCAACTTTCCTGCACTGTGCTCCTCCGCCAATTTTGCTGGATCCTGCCAACCATGGAAAATAAATGTGAGCCAAAATAAACTTCTTGTTCTTTTTTTAAAATTTTTTAAAAATTTTATTTAGAAATAAAAAAACAACCAAACAAAACAGAAAAAAGGGTAGCAACAATATAGGATTCCAAAGAAAAAAAAGAAAAGAACAAAAAAAAATCCCACTAAGAAATCACTAGTTGATAAGTTACATACTGTCATCTTGGAAATAGTTGTTCAAGTTACAAAACTAAAGCATGCAAAGTAGACATTAAAACAGTGAGACTATTACCAGTTCTGCTCAACAATCTAACAAAAACAGTAGTATGGTCATCTAATCTTCCACACTTAAACATACATGCAGTTATATCCTTTAGAGCACTTTCTTTTGCTCTCTTTTTTACAGTAGCAATTATGCATTTTGGGTTTTATTACTCCTACAGTTCTTATTACATTTCACACTAGAGATACAATGTGACATTTATAAATATGATTCTTTTTTCTCTTCTTCTTCTCTTTATTTAAATAGAAAATAACAAACAAAAGAGAGAAAAGGTAGCAACAATACAGAATTACAAAGGGAAAAAATAAAAGAATGGCATCAACAAAAACAAAAGCAAAAACACTAAGAAATCTCCACTTGATAAATTACATACTGTCATTATTGGAAATAGTTGTTCAAAGTTACAAAATTGAAGCACACAAAGTAGACATTCAAACAGTGAGACTGTTAACAGTTCTGCTCAACAATCTAACAAAAACAGTAATATGGTCATCTATCTTCCACACTTAAACATACATGTGGTTATATCCTTTAGAGCACATTCTTTTCCTCTCGTTTTTACAGTATAAATTATACATTTTGGGTTTTATTACTCCTACAGTTCTTATTACTTTTTACACTAGAGACACAATGTGATATTTATAGATATGATTCTTAATTATTTCGCTAATGAGGATAGTCTCAAGTTGTCTCCATTTCTCTATGAAGGCCTCAGGATCGTCCTTTTTATAACTGAGTAATATTCCATTGTGTAAAAATGCCACATCTTTTTCATCCACTCTGCAGTGGATGGGCATCTTGGTTGTTTCCAAAATTTAGCTATTATAAATTGTGCTACTATAAAAATGGGTGTGCACGTATCACTGTGATATGAACTTTTCAGTTCTTCTGGGAAAATACCCAGGAGGAGAATAGCTGGATTGAATGGAGCTTCCAATCCTAGTCTTCTGAGAATTCTCCATATTGATTTCCATAGTGGTTGCACAAGTCTACACTCCCACCAACAGTGGAGCAGTGTTCCTTTTTTCCCCGCAGCTTCGCCAACGTTTGTTATCAGTTGATTTCTTGATGGAAGCTATTCTTTCTGGTGTGAGATGATATCTCCATGTGGTTTTAATTTGCATTTCTCAAATGACCAGTGATGGTGAACATTTCTTCATGTATTTATTTGCCATTTGAATATCTTCATCTGGAACTGTGTGTTCATGACAGATGCCCATTTTGGAGAAGGTTTTTGAATTTGGGGTTCAAGTGATGAACAGTGATGTTTTTCAATTCTTTATATGTTCTGAATATATGTCCTTTGTCTGAGGGGTTGCTGGCTAGAATTCTTTCCCATTCTGTGGGTTTTCTTTTCACTCTGCTGGTGATTTCTTTTGAAGTGCAGAAATTTTCAATAATAAGAGATCCCAGTTGTTGATTCTCTGAAGTGTTTTCCATTCAGTTTGTGTTTTGTTCATGAGTTCCCTGCCTACCCCTATGTCTCCAATATTTCTACCTACCTTATCTTCTAGTAGATTTAGTGTTTCTGTTTTAATGTTTAGGTCTTTGATCCACTTAGACAAACTTCTTATTTTTTGAATTGTGGCTATTGGATATTGTGTGTCAGCAACTTAGAAAGTACCTAAGACATTCCCTTAATAAATTGTCACTGATTTGTACATCCTCAACCCATACAAAATCTCCAAATAAATTTGATAACAAGGTCATAATCTTACCTAATATAAAGCTATCTAGCTGAGAACTGAAAATACATTTCACCAATAGTGATTATAGTCCTTGAATAATGTTTACTCTCCTTTGGACATCTCCTAGTTTAAATATTAAGGTATAAAATTAATACAGTACATAAATGTTTTATAAAGTTGATGCATCTTATATTGTGTAACAAAATGAGACAAAAGAAAAAAGATATTTGGCCTCTCACTTCCTCTAACTATATCTATATCTATATCTATATCTATATCTATATCTATATCTATATCTATATCTATCTATCTATATATATATATATACACACACACACACACAAACATGCATAACAAAAAGAGGATAAATACTCCTAATAATTGTAGTCCTAGTTTATGTAAATGGTCATATTTTCATAGTTGGTATTTATAACTGCTTTCTACTATTCATTCTATACTTGCTTTGCATTCAGCAAGTACCTCAACTTCTCATGTTTCTTTTACTGGCAGAATAATCCAAATCTTCACTGATGAAGGGTCTGAGCTATTCATAGTCCAGTCTGTAGTTTTACACTGACCTTAATTGCAGAGCTTGGCAATAGTAACATGTTGGGATCCATTGAAGCTGGAAATTGAGACTACACATGCAAGGCTGGAGCATGGCCATCTCAAGAGCAAAAAATCACCCAGGGCAAACCACAAGAAGAAGTTGCTTCAGCCAAGAGAACACCTGGCCCCAAGACAATCTGAACAGTGGGTTGCGAGGACAAGGGGGTGTCATATGACATTAAATTGCTGAAATGCACAAACACCTCTGTAGTGTGGGGGCAATTCCTTTCCTCCCATCAGGAGAGTAAGGGCTCCATTTGACTTTGGCTTTGTCTCTTCTTTATTTTCTCATCCTATCACCATCCTTCTCCCCAGAAAACATCTCTAGCTGTGCGGGTCATGGCACTAACACATGTCCTAAGAGATGTTCTGTATTCAAAGTACTCCTTTTTACTTCCATTGTGGAAGTGGTCCAATTTCCCTTTAGTGGTCTGAATAAGTCACTCCAGCAAACAACAAAAGTTCCTTCTTGATTTGTTGTGGTACGAAGAGCTCAAAGTGACTGTGAAATTCTGAACTTCCTCTTGATGGGAATCATTGTTGTGCTTGTTGGTGGAAGCATGGCAACTTCTAGAACTAAGATCTCTAGACTAGCAGAATATGAAGTAGCAGAAAGCTGAAGAAAAAATTTGCAATTATGTCACTAGAAGTCAAACTAAGGGATGTTGCTCCTGGTTTCTACCCTTGCATAAACTGCGAATCCTAGCTATTGGAGAAAAGCATCATGTATTGGATGCTGATTTTGAGTCAGCATCCATAAATATATTCACAATTTTTGTTCATGCCTTCATTCATGTCAATTTACATGCCTTTCTTCCGACTTACTTGCTAACAATTTTCCAATCATATTTCTCTCAAGCCCCTGACCACCTTGCCAAACCACTGGCCAGGGCCCACCAATTGGGATGTAATCTCATATCTTGACTTCCTTCTTTCAAAAATCTGAAAAATCAGGTGTATTGCTTCAGGCTCTACTCACTGGGATAATGTCCTTTCACCATGATCATTTAGGGATGTCCCAGAAAAGGGCTGCAGTACTGCAATTGTCCAGTGTCTAGTGGTGCCTGCATAATGTTCAGAACCACCTATAAACCAGATCTGAGTCTTCCTTTGTGAACAGACTGTAGAGAATTCCCTGGGAAGCCATTGGCTAGTAGAGAGAAGACAGTGCAGCAGGAATGAGTATAATGGATGTTTCATCTACGGTATACTTCTTGAAGTTCTACCCATTAAGAGGTTGTCCCCCTCAACTTTGGGCAGCCTATCAGTTTTCCACTTTCAGTAAACCTGAAGTGTCAAGCGCAGTGGCACATGCATGTAATCCCAGCACTCGGGAGGCTGAGGCAGGAGGATCATTGTGTGTTTGAGGCCACACTGGGCTACATAATGAGTTTGAGGCTAGCCCGAATTACAGAGCAAGACCCTGTCTCAAAACAAAACAAAACATCAACAACAAAAATAGACCCCCAAACCACAGTGTACTTGAAGTACATTGAATCTGCTGGATCATCTCCTGCATCTTATACTGCAACCTGGGCCTGTTGCAGAGCCTGCTCTCGTTCTAGGACCCACTTAAAACTCATAGCTGTTTTGGTCACTCAGAAAATGAAATAATACCAAAATTACGCATACTTTGATTTCAAACTGAATGACCCCTCTATGTCGTGCCTCTCTCTTGGTTGTTAGAAGAGCCCGTATGCAACAACCTATCCTCACTTCAGGAGGGATATCTTGACATGCTCCACACTGCTGTACTTCTTCAAATTTCACGCAAGTAGAAGGGCACTAAATTTTAGTCATTTATTTCCCACCTTCTGACATAGCGGTCTCACGAATATATTTAAATTAGTTGCTATTTCAGGCTCACTAGATCCAATCAGCACATAATGATGTCAACTTAATGGTGTGATGTCATATGAAATTGTGTGGTAGCTCGTGTGATATCTTGTGGAAGGGAAGGGCAATCAAGATTCCTGCAATTAAATTGTGACACAGGATGGGAGGGTTGATACACCCTTGAGGTAGGACAGTAAAGTTATACTGCGGGCCTTGAGAGCTGGAAGAAAATTGTTTGTGGTGGTACTCATGGATAGGTATAGAGAAAAAAAGGCATTTCCAGATCACTAGCTGAAAACCAGGTACCAGGGGATGTGCTAATTTGCTTAAAGAGTGAAATCGCACCTTGTATAACTGCGGCATTTGGAGTCACCATCCGGTTAAATGTATGGCAATCCGTTGTCACTCACAAAATTCCGTCTGGGCTCTACATAGGCCAAATAGGAGAGTTGAACGGGGATGTGGTGAAAATTACCAATTTTGCATTTCCCTCATCCTTGATGGGAACACTTATCACTATGATCCTTCCAGCAATGTGATGTTGGTTCTAATTAACTATTTTCCTAGACATGGACCATTCTAATGACCTTTTTCCCCTGTAGAAGATTCTCACTCCATAGGTCAGAGAACTAATATGGGGATTCTTCCAGCTGTTTTCTATTCTAATGATATATTCTGGACCCAATTTATCTTAGTAATTAAAGCAAGAATAATTTCAGCAGTAAATCAGTAATATTTTATTAAAATGCACACATGAAAAATTATCTGTGAATCCATAGTAACATAAACAGTTTATGGCTGGAGTTGTAGCTCATTGGTAGAGCATTTGCTTAGTGTGGCACCAGGCCCTGGGTTTGAACCCAAGCATCACAAAAATACATAAATAAATAAAGAAAGAAAGGAACTTAATCTCCCATGTAGAATGACCCTCAGTATTATATTCTGTGTAAGTACTTTTCTTCAGCAGTTTAATTCCTATTCCATGCAGCATGGGCCGGACTTAGTGACTGGCTTCCTGAGATTACAGAATGGAAAATACAGACAGCAACTTTTGAGTGAAAAAACACGAAAGATACTGTCATAATGGGTCGTCAACACTAACGTCGCCGGTGGCATATTATATTGATGCTCTGATATACTGTGATGAGAGGGAAACCCTACCTTTCATGACCAGTTTTAACTCATGTTGGTATCATCTGATAAGATGCAATGGAAAGAAATGTCATTTTTGATATTATTTTCCCAAGCTCATAACTCTGCTTAGAAATGAAAGAGCATTAGACATATCCACCTTACTTTAATACTATGCTCCAAGTGTATCAGGGTCATGAAACAAAAAGGGAAAGACTAAAAACTATCACAGGCTGGAGGTGAATATCGAAGCACAATAACAAAATGCAGTGTGATATTTTGGATAGTATCAGATAAAGGACCTTGGCAGAAAATTTTGTTAAAGTCTGTAGTTCAGATGTTGTGTTAATTTCTCAGCTTCGGCAAATGTACTATTGCTGCATTAACAGTAAGGAAGGCCTGATAAAATGTGTAAAACACTCTCTGTACTAACTTTGAAACTTTTCTGTAAATCTAAAATTATTAACCCCCAAAGATTATTTATATACAAAAAATTTTGAGAAATATGCAGCATAGTCCCTGAGATTCAGAAGCTGGCCTGGTACTCACATTTAGATGATGTTTCTCTCCTGTGAGCTATAAATATTTTCACAGAATATCAGCTTTGGACCAGGGTATTCTGAAGCAATTATAAAATGGGACAAAGCATGGCTGCTTCGTAATTTTGTCAAAGTGCAGGCACAACCAGGTAATCTGTGGGTGACAGTTAACCTTGATTGTCAACTGTTTGGCTTGAGAGATGACTGGAAGATTAATAAACCATACATTCGCATGTATCTGAGTGGACCGCGAGGGCATCATTTTGAGGACTATCTTATTTCTGGCCCCTTCTCTGGCCAGACTCTCTGCTTCTGGTTGCCATGAGGCTTCTGACAAGGCCTTACCATATTTCTGCCTTGCAGCTAGTGCCAGTGGAGAACTGAAACTGTGTGCCAGAATAAATCTTTCCTCATTTAAGTTGTATGGTTCAGGTATTTTGTCCCAGCAATGGAAAGTTGATCAATACACTGTGCACACTCCCTTTGTGAAAATGGATGACTATTACTTTGTTTTCCAAATGTAATGTTATATGTATTCTTGTCTCTCTTCCCTATAGATAAACTGTACTGAGATACACACTCAAAATTGTTCATGCCTTCTGAAAACATACAATTTCATTGAGCATTTCTTTCCTTAGGCCCTCCAGCAAATCACGCCATCAAAACTCAAATCCTTTAGTAGGTTTTAATACCCCTTACGGACATACTCCCTGTTACCCCATGGTGCATGTTCTCCCTTGCTAAACAGTGTATGGTGCACGTTAAACAGTATAACTTGTTTAACTACAGGTGTCTTTATCAGTGTCTGTAGCTGGGGGGTCATACTCCTTAGCCCGTTGAATTGCTTGATGTTTTAGATAAGTATCAGTTGACTGTGTATATGTGAGGCTATTTCCGGGGCCTATCATCTTCCATTTATCAATTGACTTTTACGCTAATCTAACAGTGTCTTTCTTACTGTGCCTTTGTAGCAAGTTCTGAAGTAGAGTAACATAACTGTTGTTTTTAAAGAACATTTTGAGTTTAGAGCTTTTGCTTCTGTGCATGAATTTTAGCATCCCTTTGTTAATTTCTCCAAAGAAAAATCTGCTACAGTATTGATAGGAGTGAAATTGACTCTATAGATCAGCTTGGGGAGAAGTTTCCTAAAAATATTGAGACTTGAACCCAAGAACATGGCATATCTCTGCATTTATTAGATTTTTATAAATTGCTCTTAGTGACAATTTGTAGTTTTGCTTGGGATGACAGCAAAACTGTATATGGCAGTTCTATGTTTAATTTTTTTTAATTTTTTTAAAGAAAAGAAAGAGAAAAACAAAACAGAATAAAGGGTAGCAACAATACAGAATTCAAAGGAAAAAAGGAAAAGAACAACAACAAAAAAACCCTAAGAGATTATTACTTGACAAATTACATAGTGACTTCTTGGAAATAGTTGTTCAAATTATAAAGTTAAAACATGTAGAGGAGACATTCAAACAGTGAGTCTGTTAACAGTTCTGTTCCATGATCTGACAAAAAACCCCAGCAATATGGTCATCCATCTTACCCACTCAAATATACATTCAATTATATCAAAAGGGTAAAATTAAACACAACAAAACAGAACAAAGCGGATCACAAGAAAGCAATGTAAGGGACGTAAATTCCAAAGCTAGACAATTGGAGATATTCACTCTCTATCGTATTGACTCTTGTTTTCTTCCAAATAGTTGTCCATATTGTCTCACACAGGGAATTCATATGAAACAACATAGTATGGAATTGATCTGAGCAGGACGAGGAGGGCATTTCAGGTCTTCAAGACCAGACAATAGGGAAGCCAAGAATGGCTGTCATAGTGTCTCTCATTCTCCTCAAAACAGCTGTCCATACCTTCATGTGTGTTGAACTTAAACAAAACAAAACAAGCTAAAATCACTTTGAACAAATAATGATAATTTTGCTGGATTATACATCATGACATTATGGAATCAGCACTGGGTACTGTAGTGTCTCTTTTTCTTCAAAGTAGTTGTTCATTTCAACAAGTGTTATATAGTTGGTTGTTGTAAACTGTTTATAAGCTCTACACATGCATGAGTCTCTACATGGATATCTATCCTTTCTGTATTAGAGGGAATAATGAAACAAAGCGAGATAAAACAAAACAATTCCTAGAAAAGCATGAGGCAAAAAAGTCACATAAAATCGCAGTACAAGGTGATCTACAATGGTTACCATGATGTCTCAGCAGTATATAACAACATTAATAAAAACAAAGCATAGGAAACATTATAAGACTTCAAAAGCAAGTAAA